>JAYKAV010000522.1:226311-344006 GCA_035582835.1 Phoebastria nigripes | reverse complement strand
CTCTACAACTACCTGAAAGGAGGTTGCAGCGAGGTGGGTGTTGGTCTCTTCTGCCAAGCAACTAGCGATAGGACGAGAGGAAATGGCCTCAAGTTGCGCCAGGGGAGGTTTAGATAGGACATTAGGAAAAATTTCTTTACTGAAAGAGTGGTTAAACATGGGAACAGGCTGCCCAGGGAAGTGGTGGAGTCACCATCCCTGGAAATATTTAAAAGACGTGTAGATGAGGCGCTTAGGGACATGGTTTAGTGGGCATGGTGGTGTTGGGTTGATGGTTGGACTTGATGATCTTAGAGGTCTTTTCCAACCTTAATGATTCTATGATTCTATTCTATGATTATGATACTACCACTCGATTTTCTATGGGTGTACTAAACAGAGGTATTAAGAGTTTGTTTGAAAACCCTCAGTAACAAAGGCTACTCTTCATCTGACCTTCTGTGAGTAGTCTAAGCTAATACAGTATATAGGATGAACTTAAAATTAACTAATTGCAGCTTTCATGAGGAATGAGGCAGGAGCCATATGATCGATGAGCTTTAAAATCAGAAACACTGCTAAGAACTGGGCCAGCTGGGAAGAGTTAGTGCTGTGAATCTTTGCAGGACCAGAGGCAAGCAAGCCTTCAGCAGCCCTAACACCATTTTTTCTCTAATACTCTTGGCCGTACACCTAGGGCTACTTGCAAAGCATAGGTCTCTAGCCATAAACTCAGGGAAATAGGTAGGAAAAAAATGAACGTGATTGATACCTAAAGTTTAAAGGAAATGTGTGTACTGGAAGCAGGAAGAAATAAGTCAGTAATCTACCATTATGATTGACACGGGGGTCACAACCAGCAGATAAGAAAACTCTGCTTTCACAGATGGGATTTTAATGGAATGAAGGCCAAAGGAAATAGAGCAAAAACAGCTAAGAGAAGATAATTTAACACTTGAAAAAGTCCCTAGAAAAAGCTTTCTTCTTAATTAGAGTGTTTCAGAATTAAAAACAAATGAAGAATTGGCTAAGAAAAATAGACTTGTGCTAGAATGTGAAAAATAGTAAATAAAAAATCAAGTGCTCTTGGCGATTATGAAAAAGGTTTATCAAGGACATATAAATAAGGCTCAATGGGATGGACAAAAGACTAATGCTACTGGCCCAGAATGAACAGAGAGAAGGCAGGCAGACTCCAACCAGGGCAGATGAGAGAGTCAGCAACATTGCCTTGTTTCACCGCAGTGCTGAAACATGTTTAGTAGAAGGTCCGAATCAAGAACATTTGCAAAAAGTCCAAGTCTGTTTTCTAGTGTCCAAAACCGCAAACTGCGTGAGCTAACAAGAGTGAGCAGCATGAAGGAGAAGGTAGAAACTTTGCTGGTAGCAGGGCTAACAGAGGCAGCCCTCTGCCTAGGGACAGGCAAAGAGCCTGCTGAGAGCTTCTGGGTCAGCATTAGCAGACAAACCAACACAGGCAATGTTGTGTGGGTGTCTGCTACAGACACTGTGATTCATTAATGACATGGATGATGGGACAGAGTGTACCCTCCGTAAGTCTGCAGATGATACAAAACTGAGAGGAGCGGCTGAGATTGTTGTGCTGCTATTCAGAGGGACCTGGACAGGCTGGAGGACTGGACAGAGAGGAATCTCATGAAGTTCCGTGAAGGAAAACGCAAGGTCCTGCACCTGGGGAAGAATAACCCCATGCACCAGTACAGGCTGGGGCTGACTGGCTGGAAAGCAACTTTGCAGAGAAAAACATGGGGGTCCTGGTAGACAAGCTGACCATGAGCCAGCAATGTGCCCTTGTGGCAAAGAAGTCCAACAACCTCCTGGGCTGCATTAGGTAAGGCAGTGCCAGCAGAGATCCTTACCCCTCTGCTCAGCACTGGTGAGACCACACCTGGAGTTCTGGGTCCAGGACTGGGCTCCCCAGTACAAGAGGGACATGGACATTCTGGAGTGAGTCCAGCAAAGGGCCATGAAGATGATTAAGGGACTGGAGCATCTGAAATGGAAGGGGAGGCTGAGAGGGCTGGGACTGTTCAGCCTGGTGAAGAGAAGGCTCAGGGAGGATCTTATCACTGGGTATAAATGCCTGATGGGAAGATGTGATGAAGATGGAGCCAGGCTCTTCTCGATGGTGACCAGTGACAAAAGAAACACAAGCGGTAACAAATACTCTCACAGTCGGAAGATGGTTCCAATATGGAACGGAAAGACTTGGCCACCTCCCAGTCCTGTTATTGAGCTGAAGCCTTAGTAATGGTAGCTCCAAACTTCTTTTCTCAGCCAAAGGATCTCAGTTTAGAAACTACTGCAGAGTTCCTGTAAAAGGCACAGGAAGTGACTGTACGACACTGCTTCTTGCTGCACGAACTGAGCAGCTGCACTGAGAAAAATCTTTGAAAAATCTTGACTGTAAAACCATTGTGGCTTTAGCCTGTGTGGCCTTCCCTGTCTGTGAGGAGCCTAAACCCATCAAGTAAAGCATGTACACAAGCACTGACTCCTGTGCTTGTGAATAAGCCAGTCCTCAGCATAAACTTTAAGCCTGGCTTACTTCAGTAAGGATGCTTTGGTCATGTTTTCTTCAGGTGCGTCCCTCCTGCTTCCCATGCCTGCCTCACCCCACAGAGACTAACCCATGCAAGTGACCCAACTGATCCCTGTAGCAGGGGCAGTGATTTTCCAAGTTAAGCCCCAGTGATTTGCAGGTAGTTCCCTTGGCACAGAAGAGTACAACATTAACCCCATCTTGGTATTCATTTTTTTCTGGGGTTTAAACTGAGGATACTGTCCTTTGTAGTTGCCAATATGGAAGCTTCACCATTTACCCCTATAAAATCTAATCAAATCATTAAGCAGTGACAAAATGGAGCCTGCAGGGAGATTTTTCAAAGCCACAAAATAACAAATTTGGGATTATCTTTCAAAGCAGCCAGATACCAAAATACCTTTCAAAAACCAGTCCCCAAATAATCAACTTCCACAGCAGTAAGGATTAGTGAATATTCAACATGCCACAGTAATTCTTCACTCTAAAAGTTGTTTATGTTGCATTTGGAAGTTTCAATATGCGTAGTTTCAAATAGGCAGTCCTTTTCAGAAGTCTCACACACTGAATGACAAGACAATAAAGAGAAACTTTATGGGAAGTTCTTATATTGATATCAATTATCAGTTAAGAAATACTGTGAGGATAAGTATTTGTGCTTTAGTCTTTCAAATGTTCCAGTGTTGTAATTAATGTGATGTGTTCATATTTCAGATATAACCTGTGACTGACAGATTAATGAAATCAATTGAATTTTTTATATTAACTGCAAAATCTTTTGGATTTGTCCTCTTATCATCTAGCTTCTCAACTTCAATACATTTCCTTTCTGAAAAAGGAAAAACTTGAAAGATAAGTAGAAAAACTAACCAGCTATCAAAAATGCTTGGGAAATCCAAGAAAATGGTGACTTTAAAAACAATTATTGGTCAAGTAATTTGCTCAATATTATTTTTTTCTTCGAAATACAAAAATGTGAGTTGAAGACATCTTCATTATCTTTAATGTAAATTGCTTGCTTGTCTTTAATACCTGTTGGAATCAGCATTTTTTATAACAGATGATGTGTAAGCACCATCCTAAAGCAAAAGGAAAGCGCATCTTTTCCCCATGTCTGTTCCTAAAAACTACTGAATATTCATGCTGCAGTGTCAAACAGAGTTTAATACCATGCTGCTGTTGAGAGCTTGGATGAATTTGCCTTACGGCATTTATGGAGGAAGAACAGAAATGTTCGCTTTTCATCTGTTTTGACTAAGCCACAAATTCCAAGTGAAATCACACAAGATAATCCTGTATGTAAATTATTTATCAGGGCTGGGGTTAAGCTTTGTTATATTAATAACTCAAACCATAAAGCTTAACTGACCTTTAATCACACTGGTTTCCACTAATGTAGCTTTCCCAGTCATGTCCTTCTTATTCTCACGATGCACCAAATCATTTTGACAACTAACTTGTAATTCCGAAACATCAGCAGCTTGATTTGAGCACAATTTCTTGGTGGCGGTGTCTACACAGAAATTCTGAAATTACATAGAAAAGCACGTTGACTTTACATGTAAATTGTTACTCCAAACTGGATGCTTTCAGAGATGTGACACGTAAAAACAACATTCTTTGGGTTACTTCTGTGAATTTTAACCACAAATTTTCTGTTTGTCAGAAAGTCATCAATCACATTTACAATAATGCTTGTCTTTGAGGCATGTACATCACAAAATAACATGACCAGAAGGCACTCTAGGTGAAGAAATTACCTTTAAAACATATCTCCAGTCTTTCTTTTCTTTTTTGGGGTGTATGGAGTCATGCAAATACAAGGAGGGAGATTTATGTATCCCTTTTGGTTGATACGGATTTCTTTCTGATTAACTATTTTCATTGTATCGATTGTTCATTTAACGAGTTCTGTTACATATTACATCACAAATTCATATAAAGTCTGACATTCCAATTACATTTATCCAGTAGCATTCATAGCATAGTGAGTATAGTTAGATGATAGGAACAGGCAATTATGGAGTAATTAATTATAGTGTTATTACATTGCAGAAAGTAAGTTTTATGCCTGCAATACTTGCACCCCTTGAAGTTCAGGCTTGATACATACATTTCCATAATTCTGGGTTTTTTTAATTCTGAGGTATTTATGTCATAAATGCTTTCAGTCAAATATATATTTTTCATCTGTGTAAATAAGAGTCAATGAAAAGTGTCAAAAAGTATATCTTCAGTGAAGCTATACAGTAGCTGCAGTGTAGGTACAGTCCAATTGCAATCATTATACCAGAGCATATATATTTTAAAAAATAATCAGTATAGATTTTCCATTCAAAATCAAACATAGATTTTCCTCAGCAATGAAAAAGCCCCATCCTATTCAGAGAGAGAAGGTCATGTTGGTAAAACTGACAGTAGCTACACAGTAATAGTGTCTGATCTTTCCAGAATCAACCCACAATTTGCGAAAACAGAACACGAGCCTACATTTTATGACAATCTGCCCCTTTTGAAAAAAGATATCAGCTAGCGACAAGAAAGTCACTGGTAATTGAAATAGAAAATTTGAGAGAGTATATTAAGAAGAACAGATGAGTATGAAATCTGTAAAACGTATGGACAATTTTCCTCAGTGCGTGGGTCACGATGTGACATAAGTGGAAGACCCTCATTTTTCAGTTAGAGGAATCTACGGTAGTTCTCTCCATTTTCTAAAATAAACACTGCAAGCTCAATCTGCAGGAGTTGACTGAGTTACAGTATTCAATGCAAGTTTGTGCAGTACAGGCTGTACAATGCTGGCTAGTGCTCTCCTTGATTGCAAAAGAGCCTCTGAGGTCAAGCAAAGCTTTAAGCAGTGATGTATTTCACAAAAACCTCAGGGATTTGTACAAAAAGAAATACAGCTGAGAAATATTTTGCAGAGAGGACAGAAATGTCAGAAGAAGTTCTTCACAGCAGAGAATTAAAATAACTCAATGGAAGAGACACCGTTCAAACTAGGACGATGCTCGGCTGGTGTATTGTGGAGTAGCTTCACCGAGGTTACAGGACCTTTGTTTTTCTTTCACCAACAGAGTGTGGCCTTTCTTTGATCTCCAGTTCTTTTCTCAATTATCTGCACCTAAACATGCCTATATGCACCACCTGTTTGTTGCCAGTCTGGCCCGGCAATATGAACACACATTTTGCAGGTAGTTATTGAGAAATGTCCATGTTCTGCTCACTTAAATAGCAATTTTTCAAACCTATCACTAAACTTGTCCTATCCTCAGTATCAGTCATACCTGTTTATCACAAATGAAAGGTCTTGGGAAGGGCAGGGAAACATTATTATTCATAGGCAGATTCTTCCTGTGTTCAAGTTATTTGGCATACTTAGCACACAGAAAGCTTTCACTTAAAAGTCAGCTTTCAGGTAACTAGGGAACCTTAATTTAAACAGTAGACATAAAAAAAAAAAAAAATTTTTTAAATCATGAATTCTCTTATTTTCTAGTCACCTCCTTATTTAACATATTAATCCTAGCAATTGATATCATGAATGAGTATGTTCAGGTTATTTATTTTGCATTGTCTTAACTAACTAAAAACAAGACTTGGTATCAAAACAGAAAGATCCCCTCATTAAGAAGAATGTAACTGAAGTTTGTGCTAATCTTATCAGTCACCGGCAAAACACACACTGTGGTACAATGGTTACCTGGGGCACCCTGCAAACAAATTAAAACATGCAGAACTTAAATATTTAAAAACAAACAGCATTACACAAACTAGATTGTCACTTCACTATATGCTGAAATCTGATACCGCTTTAACATTCTTAATAGCACTACAGATAACAATTATACTAGAGACCAACAGAGATAAGACGCTTTTTTAAACTATACAAGAGTGAAGTCTTACAGTTGTCTTTCAAATCCCAGGCAGGCTTAACAGCACAGGGTTTCCATCTTTGTGGAGTCATTGTTCCACTAATTTAAAGAAGTCAGTATATCAGCCATGGTTTTTAGTACTGTTACTGCCAGAAGAAACTGCCAGTTAAAAACTCATGATCTGAATCACTGTCATTTGTTGTAACAGCCTACTCGTGAAGAAACCCCGAATCTTAATATTTGGAAAATCCAACCAACAGCTATAGGTGTGTGAACTAAAAATTTTACCCCAATGGCTAAGCATTGCCCATTACATCTCTGGGTTTGCTTATCGTCCAGAAATAACTCAGAAGACAAAGCACAAAGCCATAATGGTAAGGTAGCATAAGACTGTGCGGTCCCTTTCAGGAAACAGGAGGAGTTATATCAAACAGGATACAAAAAAGTGAGAGCRCTAAGGTGAGAACTAAAGGGCTGGAGACGGATCACTTTAGTAAGAACAGAAGTTGTGAGTGAGTGCAGAGTTACCTAAGATGCACAAACTGAAAACACTGCAGTAGCGAACTGAGTTTCAGAGTGAATGGTTTGAATTAATTTCCCTTGATTACCTGAAGAGCTTAAAGCACTGCATTTGTATGCGTGTGTGCGTGAGCTCACTTCGACAAGCAAGGCTTCCCTCCGCTTGCCCGTGCCAGAAGCAGGGAAATCTGATAGCAGTTCTTATTCTTACGAATGGCACTGCACAAATAGTAACGCATTGCCTATCTACAGCCCCAGTCACGCAAAACCTGTTCCAAAAATGCCAATTTTGCCTGCAATTTAAGCATATGCTAGCATCCCCTTCTCACAGCTCCAAGGTGCATTCTCCTCTGACTTAAAAAATTCTGGCTATTAACAGTTGTGTCCCTGTGAATATTTCTTTCATTGCTGTGTCTAATTGCTTTTCGAACTCATTTACATTTCTGATATCAACATCATGTGGCAATGAGTTCCAGAATTTACTTCTGCATTGTGTAAAATTTCCTTTGGCTTGGTTTTTTTTTTACTGTCCTATCTCATAATTTCATGCTGTTGCTGTAATCCCTCTCTATTCATTTTCTCCCTGCATTCAGGTTTTTACTCTTTTTTCCTGAGTCACCTCTTCTTCAGGCTGAACAGTTTCTAGTCTATTTAATCTTTCCTCTTACAGGAGCCAAATTGTAATCCATGATGCACCAGCTCCTGAAATCCCTCCTTCTTTGCAAGATACAAGCCAAAACTACTGAAAGCAGTCCATATACCACACATACTTCATACAGCAGTATTTGGTCACAACTACTCAGTAAGCCAAGAAAATAGCACAGGAGTTCTTACAATTAAAAAAAAAAAAATTTTGGAGGGGCCCAGCAAAACTAGTGTAACCTCTGAGATCGAACAGCAGAAAGAGAAGCTCTTAAAGCAAGTAAGAAAAAAAAAGGCTGTTAAATCTGTTTACAAAAAAAGAAAATAATACATGTGTTCATAATACACATTATTGTTTTGGTTGCTTTTCTTCTTTTTTTTTTTTTAAAGGAAAGAAAGCCTCAGCAGCATCTAGAACATTCAGAGTAAAGGAGGAGAAACAACATTTGTTTAAAGTACAGAACAGTGTGGGAGTAAATATGAAGCCAACAGCTGTCATAGTCTCTGAAAACGCTGTGAGAGATGTAGTGGCATAAACCAATCTGACAAAACTATGCTTTTCCAGACAGAAAGTCAAGCTGTTATATGATTACAAATGACTCTAGTGAAGAGGAGTACTCATTTGTCGGGGCAATCAGTGCTGGACATGGCACTACACCTTTGGAGTACATTTATTATAAATCACCCATGCTAGTAGATACAGATCATAAACCTTTTACTGCAATCTTTAAAGACAGCTTGGAGTGGCACTCTTTGCTGCCTTCAGAAACTCAAGCCAAAGCTCTAGATACCTATCTTTGCTTTGGCATATACAGCACAGGTATATTTATCTGTAAAATGCTTAATTGCTGCACGTACCTTTCCACCAGAAAAAAAGCTCTATACATAGAATGAAAGTGTGATGAATGATTTTGCAGTCCAAACATATTTCACTGTTTCCAGACAAAAAAGACAATTTATCCCCACAAGCTACAAATGAAGATTCTGTAAGAGAGTCACACAGCACTGTATTCACGGGGAAGCCCAAACCAGGCTGAATGAAGCTTTGGCTTCTAATATTTTGGAGAATATTTTAAGGAAATTATGAGAGAGGGCTAGAGAGATACATATCTCTCTAAGTGAGACAGGGTATTCATAGTTGCTGATTTACAGAGAAGACTTCATGAGTTTCAGAGCAACCTACAGAATGACAACCTACCTGTATCATTTTGCTCCAACCTTCATTATATCTGCATGACTTTCTGCAAGGACAGTTTGGAACTGCAGTGAATCAGAGAAGAATCACAGGTTTTGATTCCCATATTGTATCAATACAGAACTAGGGTTGCTATCACAATCAGAGCGTTAGACCATCCTGAAACACAGATCTGAATTATTTTCCCGTTTGCAAGAGCATAAGCTGGAGTAGCTACGTTCTGGAGTAACTACATCGATCAGATTTACACCAATGTTAGTCAAAATAAAACTTCACCTGCTGTATGACTAGAAGTAGGAATGAGTACTTCCACCTAACAGACGGGAAACACAAATTCAAGTAATGGGAATACACACATGGAAACTGCTGACATCTCTCAGGAAATTTGCATTATTATGGCAGACAGTTAGGACTGATTTATTCCACTTGAAAGGAAACAATTACCTTTAGATTATTACTTATTTGTATCCCAAGGTAGCCTTCTTGCATGATCTATTGGCAAGCCAACTTATCTTGCACATCAAGGTAATTTTTGCAAGGGCACAGTGTACCCATAGTTAAGGGTACTGACAAGGGTCTATGATTTTGTAGCAAAGAATTTTAACAGTCTTCCCCTTTGCACTGATTCCAGTACATGATGTCAAGCCTTCATTTTCCACAGTCCATTGGAGTGTGGAAAAGGAGAAGAGCTAGTTAGAAGATGCTTCAGAAAGGCCACGGGCAATAAAGAGGATCCTCATTTAGCCTCATTAACATACAGGACGGGAGCACTTTGGAGAATTACTATTTGCCTGCAGAACTCATAAGGTACTGTAAACTACAG
Source organism: Phoebastria nigripes (assembly GCA_035582835.1). Taxonomy (NCBI): domain Eukaryota; kingdom Metazoa; phylum Chordata; class Aves; order Procellariiformes; family Diomedeidae; genus Phoebastria; species Phoebastria nigripes. The sequence continues at coordinate 334,407 of JAYKAV010000522.1, read as the reverse complement.
ATGAACTATTTTTGCCAAAGAAGGGGTCAAGGCTATATCATTTCAAAGACAGGAACAAAATTACATTAGTTCGTGAGTTCTTCTCTGCCTAAAAGGGACGTGAAACATCTGATCAAATTATGTTTTTTTGATCAGGGTTCAAGCTCTTAACAGGTTTCTCCCTCACAAGGTACTTTCTGTACATGCCTACAGTATCACAATTAATTTGACTTTCATTGTCAGCAGTCTGGGTTTTCCCAAGGATTAAAAAGGGGGAGGCTATGTAATAAAGTCATGATAGATTGTAGGCAGACGCCACTGCAGGCTCATTCTTAGGGTTCAAACAATGTATTTCGAAAGTGGTATTTTCCTAACAGTAGGGACAGAATTAGTTAATCCTTGTTCAGAGCTTGAATAAGAATATTTGGATTTAAAAAACAAAACAGAGCAGAAAGTCACGTTCTAGCTATATCCATTTCCACAAAAATAAAGGCAAATAACGTATCAAACCGAATGGTCTCAGAGAAATCAACGGCACGTTTTGCCCGACAGGCCGTTCATCCGTGAGCTTGCACAAATGCTCCGTTGACAGACTGACAGAAGAAGAATAAACGGCGAAGGAAACGGCAGCTCGGCCAGCGCAGAGGAAGCCGCTCTGGTCGGGGGTCTCGCTGAGGCGGGGGGTGGCTCCGCCGGGCGGGCGCGGCCGCGGGCGGTGCGGCGGGCACCGCTGGGTGGCGGCATCCCCCGCCCGATCCACGCAGCTCCGCCCGATCCACGCAGCTCCGCCCGATCCACCCAGCTCCGCCCGATCCACGCAGCTCCGCCCGGCTCGGCTCGCCCCGGCCCGGTCCGGCGCGGCCCGGCCTGCCCGCGGAACGGCTGGTGGCAAGGGCTCGCAGTTCAGCGCTAACACAATAGGTAAAAACTCAGCGTGCGGACTSTGCTCTGACAAAGAGTCCTCCTTCTGGCCCACCCCTTTCACCCCATCTGAAACCACAAGCACCACAAATTTCGCAGTTGTATCTGGGACTAGGCAGAAAGAAAATATTCTTGATCAGGCTCGATGATTTCTTCGGGCAATGATATGTGGTGAAATGTTAAAATCTGATAATTAAACAGGCTGAGGTTTAATAATTTGGGGGGAGTCACAAATGGGGGGGGAAAAAGGGATCCAGCCAACAGGATGACCTTTAAAGAAGGGCTGTTGTATGTGCACAGTACATGCTTTTCAAGGAAATTTCATGAGGGCTCTAAGGAGGTAATTAAATACTGCCACTCTTCACTGACAGTTCCCACAGTTCAGSTAAATATTCTACAGCTGATTGAGACAAAATAAGTTGCATTATGTTACCAGTAAAAACCATGCAAGAGTGTACTGCTATTACATTCTACTAAAATTCCTTGCTTGCTCCAGAAATTCAGAAGCCCGAGCTTTTTGTTCTTAATCCAATTACTTTCATGTACTCATTCACTGCTCACAGTACTCGTTTAATCATTTATTGTTGAATGAGATCTTTTTGTTTTCCAAAATGTGTCCCAGAATAGTACAGAGTACGTCTCAAGAGACTTAAAACGAAGCTTTGCTACCAAAGGGTCTTTTATGTCAGTGGGTAACTAGAGCTGTCAGCCTCTTTTCCCAGACTTCTTTCTCCTGCTCTGTGTGTATACAAGCAAAAGAGAACAGAAAATTATGTTGGGCACCCTTGAGTGGCCTGGGACAAAACAGTGCTGTATTAGCCAGTACAAAATCACCAGGCTTACACCTTCAGCTATTAGTGTTACAAATCAAAAAGGGTATTTTAAAATCTTTTTTAGCAATAGTCCAAATGCAAAATACAGAAGTGCATAATGCYCTCCCAGCTCCATCTCTTAGCTCTCCTCTCCCTGCTAAGTACATAACGGGGGGAGCGCGTGCTCCCCTGAGCCTCAGAGCAGAGAACAGTTTTTTCATCTTTACTGTAACATATATGATGTTAGCGTTACATTTATTTTTGCAGATGTCTTTACCTTAAGGCCTGTTTTTTTCTGAGTACTTAGTCTTAAACAGCACTTTCTTTATTCAACACACGGTGCAATGAAAGGTAAGCATTGTTTTCTGCATTTTACATGCTGGCAAATTGAAATGTGCTCTTTCCCACATAGCTTCAAAACGTGGGTAGGAACCGGTGAGGTCCCCAGCTGTCACCTTTCCATACACCCCTGACTCTTCACCCTGCCTTCGCTGCCAGTGGCACTGCCTGCCCGCCCTGCCCGGCRATTGCAGCCACGCTTGTGAGCGCTCAGCTACAGAAATTAGGCCTGGGCTGTCTCAGATTGGGCAATGAAATGCAGTTAGTAGCCACCTGTGAAAATCCTGGTTTCCATGGCACTCATGGCATGAGAAGGCAACCGTGAACTGAAGCGAGAAGAGGACCCCGTTGTTCAGTGCCTTAACCCCGAGGCAGGCTTTGCTCTTCTCCTGGGTTACTCATCTACTAAGCATTGAAGTTCTTGGGAGAAAAAAAAAGTGTTCTAAAGATGTAAATTATTAAGATCTGCTTCTGTATTACAAATACATCTCACCTCGGCAAATGGAAGTGCTTGTTTGTTCAAAGACTATGAAATGTTGTATTTTGTGAAATCACCACTTAAGCAGAAGATGCGAATTCTTCTCATTTATCTTAATGGGACATTAACTGGAAATTTAATTACAAGGGAGAGCTAATTATCTGCAAGTTTGCCAAACTGCAGATGGAATCTACTCAGCAGAATGAAATCTGAATGCTGAAGCCGATGTGAACATAAGTGCAGTTTAGTGTGGGGAAAATTTGAACTGAAACCAAATGAAAAGAAGAACAAAATTTCCTGTAACTCCTGACGCAGAATCTCAAATGAGGCACCCCTTGCTGCAGCGTTCCCCCAGCTGTCTCTCCCKCAGTCCTCAGATCTTCTCTGCCCCTAAAAAATGAAATAACAGCCACACTGGTTCAGGGCAAAATACGTCTCAGTTTCTCTGCCGTTGCCCTAAGTAGACACCAAGGAAGAGTAAGGGCAGAGCAAGGCGATCTGCTACCTTCAAATACACTCTCGGCCTCTTACTATTTTCAGCTCRGGTAATTTCCTGAGTTTGATGTGGTTTGTCTACTAGTAACCCTCAAAGGGTCTCTCTTCCAAATATTTGTCCAGTCTCCGCTTGAACTCCTGATCCACTTCCAGCCTTGTTCTGGCTCCCCTTGGCCTGAATGTATCCTGCCCCATTTCCTCTAATTATGGCCCTGCAGAGAGTGGGGAGGGGGAGGAGAAGGGGGGGCAAGATTTTTGAAATAAATTGTTTTCAAGTTCTTACTGCTGTGCTGCCCTTCCTAGCATGAGTCTGCAAGTCCAGCTGCAGAGCTCACACTGTGCTTCCTCTTACTGCACGACAGAAAACGCTGCGCATGGCAGACAGCAGCCTCAGGAAAGCAGTGGGACACCGCATTGGTGGGAATTAAATACTTCAGACGGGATTCGGATCTCAGAAACCCRGTGTAAATCTGGAGTCACTCCCGGCAGTTTGGAAGCATTACTCTGGATTTACTCAGTCATGGCTGAATTCAGCATCAGGCTTCTTGTTTTTCAAAATCATCTGGTTTCCAGGCCACAGTGGGGAATGTAACAGCAGGAGCGAAAGGAAAAATGGGTTATTTTATTAGTAAAATGCATTCCTATTCTAACAGGTATTTCTGCAACGTTTGGATCCCTTCAAGAATTTTGCCTTCTCACAGACGTATACACATACAAATTTACACAGAGGCATGAGTATATAAATATTTCAGCTTGCCCACTAGAAGCTTGTCTGCTTTGGCAGAAAGAAACTATTCTGCCCCGTTTTTCACTTCCCTCTTTGTTCTTTATTTTCTGACATGATTTCAAAGCTGTGACACTGAATTAACTCGCAGCTGTGTTAAACTGCACACCGGTGGTTAGCAAACCTGGCCAAGTCACAGGGGGTTTTCGTTTGTTGTCAATACTGAAAAATGTCCTGGGGAGGTGCTGGATTCTTCCTCATCAGAAAGGACGTTCGCATCCTGGAACTTCTGGCAAATTGGGGTGCCTACCCCCCCCAGAAAGAGTCACTTCTAATTACAGTACTGATCAAAACTATTAAAAGGGGACGTTTCTGTCTGTTGGCATTTTAGATTTTGAATTTCCTCAATTCAGTGTGGGGAACAAAAAGTAAGGGGAGGGAAGGCTTGCAAGGGCATTTGCTCCCCGGTATCAAAATGAAACCGTGTAATACAACGTGCCCACTTCTGCCTCCCGCCCCCATCCCTGAGCCACCCTCCCTCCTGGCACTGGTGCTGGCTGGAGCTACGGGAGCTCTGAGAGCTCTCCCTGGGTTATCTCCATGGCAAACGGCAGGCCCTAGTCACCAGCCCACTTCAGAGCCAGCCTGTAGATTCAAACCCCGAGCTGCCTCAATACCAAGCTGTGAGGATGAGAATTAAATGTCCTCCTCTGCTTGTAACTGTTTTCCAGCGCTTTTGTTACATCCACTCCATTTCTAGGTTCCCTCCAGAGAGTTGGGTTTGTAGGACAGACTTGGCATGCCTCTGTGGCATTTATAAGGCCTTTTAAGCCCATTCAAAAAAAGGCAGGCGAGAAAAGAGGATCTGTACAAATCCCAACCTGTTATTTCTTGGATCAGTGTTAAAAATTGGCCTGCAGAAAAACAACTGGAAAGTCATCCTAGTAAGCAGCATGGAAAACAGTGATGGTGGTACTTTGCTCGTACGCTAAGAAATGTCAAATAGCAGAAGAAGGTTCATATTCAGTCATTTTACATTGTATTGTGGAAGTCAAGGCCTGTAACGCACATGTTCATATTAATGCATAATGGGTTAGTTCATAGGACACAGATGGATGTGCCATACCACAGGCTTCTTCCAACACAGCACCACTGTGCTTTGCCTCCTGTATCTTCTTCCCGGTGATTACATGGCAATTATGTATTTTCTTCCCTTGCGGTGACTGTGATGGTATCCTTGACACTCATTTCTGTTGCTCCTAAAGGAACTATTCTGGAGACAGTAGTTACTCATTTTCAATGTATTCTGTTTATTTAGGATACTATTAAAAATATGAGCATAAAAATGTACCCACCATCTGTACTGCAGAACTATGGCTTAAGTTACAGCTAAAGTAAAATACAGGTAAACTAAAATTCTCCCAGTATTGCCTCTTAAAATTATACTGGCTTTCACACTGAAACTGGAGCTGAATCAGATGAGAAAGGATTAAGCACAATCTAAATCTAAAATTGTTTCACAACTACAAAACACATAAAACAGTGGAAAAACTGTATATGGGAGAGAAGAAAGAGGAAGTCAGTTAGGAAAGATAAGTTTTTTCTTTTACACAATTCCTCAAAGTTATTTCAACTGGGAAATAAATCACATACTATTTTTGTGAACGTGAATGCTCTTGTATAAACCAAACGGACATACTATTCCATGTTTGGAATTGAACGTTTCAGAAAGGGAGCGGAAAACTGTTCACCACCTCCTCCTCCTCCTCCCTCCATCCCTTGCAAATGCTACATATTTGTATTGTATGATCGTAAACAGCACGCTGAACGAGGAAGCAAAAAGAGTCTTATCAGATATGCCACGCTCCCTCCCCCAGCTCGTGGTGAAAAGCGAAGGCTGTGTTCGCTGTGAGGGACTGCCAACACAGGATCTCAGAGCGAACAAGACCTCTTCAGTAGGTCTGTGAGGACACACACCAGCAACTCAGGTGGACTGGCTAAAGCGGTGCGGTGTGTTGTCGGTTTTTAGCCCGTTACTCCAAGCCATTGTATTATTGTTCTTGAAGAGGATCAGGGACCTATGGTTTAAGCTCTTAGGGGAGCTATCAGAACCGGGGTGCGGAAGCATCCAATCATGAATGTTGTTCAGTGCCACCTTGGGACTTCATGGCTGCTGCTACTGCTGAACCTTAGTTCAAACTCCCTCTGCAGGAGTTTGGAGGGGATCAGGAACGGCACAATCCTTTGCAAGCAGGTAACAAACCCTCTGAGGAGTTTTGAGCTGTAGCCGGTCTTCAGCCTGGATCACTCGATTTTTCAAGACTGCCTGGCTCAAGATAGCATGCCCAGTGGTGAGACATGAGAGGGTACCCCTGACTGGTCAGCTGAAACAGGTCAGCTCCTACAGACCACCAAGGAAGTTAAGACAAACTTGAAGGTATAAGCAATTTGTCTTCATTGCTCTGATCTTTTGGATGTATCATACAGGGCTGGCAAGTACTTCCAGTTGAGACAAAAGGCCTGGGTGAATATATAAGGTCTGTATTTGATGATCTTGTTAATGTTCTCACACAGTCCTTGGGGAGTATCAGTCTTCAAGCTTACAGGAAGGACCAACCGATCTCTTTCATTCTCAGTCCCTGGGGCAATCTCTTGCTTATGTTCTCAGTGCATGGCATTATCAGGATCCACCTTGCCTCCTGGTGAGCTCCCCTGGCACTGGTGATGAAGCTGACAAAACTGTGTTCAAATCAAACAGATTTCAGCAAACTGGCTGCCACTGCCTGTTTTACATGTGCAGTCAYGTTCCCAGTCACCTGTCTTGAGCACGTCCACCTACCAGTGACAATGTTCTTACCACAGCTATGGTAGATTGGATGTGAACAGTCCATTAAGTAAATATCAATGCTTCGCGAGTATAATTAAGAGAATCATGCTTTTACAGGAGCCAACACCTGTGGTTTATTTTTGTCAGACACAGAAAGGTGTGTGATAGAATCTTTTAAGGTATTTAAATATTTAGGTAATTTTTAGACCTTTAAGGCAGATTTTATTCTCAGTCAGACAGCATGCTTGACAAATAGGTCTCCTTTCACTGCTTGTCTCTTTCTGATATGGGACAATTTATTCATTATAGAATGAAATTTCAGCTATAATAATGGTTGGCTTGCTTGGGTTAAAAATAGGAGAATCAGGATTTCATTTATCTCACTGAAGGTTTTTTCTCACATCTGTTCATTGAGTGTAGTAGCTCAAAAGGAGAGCATGAAATTTCAGCCATGTTAAGTATGCATTTGTCTTAAAAACTAAAGATACCCCGATAGAACCTCTGTTGTTAGTTCCGCCATTCTGCAGATGACACTAATGATTACGCAGCCCTGAAAGTGGATGTTGCTTCTCCCCAGTTCACATTCATTTGTGTTCAGAATACGTCCAACTTCAGGAAATATTGTCTAAACTTTGCATATAGTCTCAATGTACTCAACCAGGCCTTTTAAACCACTTGTTCAATATTTTTATGGAAGACCCTATGTGCAGAAGACATTCTAAATGATAAGTATCTACTTTTCCTAACCAAAATAACGAAGTAAATAATTCCCATACTACATTTACAAAGCCCAAGAAGACATCCACATTGGTGGGTTTTTAAGCACCGTTGCAGCTTACCAATGCATTAAACAGCTGTTGGCATGCATAGTCCTGCTGTGTCACGTGCCTAGGCACTGACACAGCTGTTAAATTCTGAGCTGTCAGGGCAACCACATACATCTTCAGAGGGCTTTGCCACAATGATGATGGATATACACCAGATAGAAGATTCTTTGAACAAATAAATAATTGCTTGGTGGACAATGCTTCAAACTATTGACAAGAAAGCACTTTTCAGTTTGCTCTGAGGACAAAGAGCTGTGTAACTCTCATGCGTTTGATCACATAGGACTGCTTTGGTTTCCTCAGTCCACTGAATTACCTTGGGAATTTAGAATAGGTTTTATTTCTGCAGCCTAAAATTTGATCTCATTCAGTGTTTGAACCAAGCTTAATTGTTCATTTGCTTTTCAGTTCATCAGCCGGCCTTTAAAAATATAATGCAGGTCTTCTCCTGAGGCTTCATGCTCAACACTCAGATGGTCAGCCGGGTCTTTTTTTCTGGTGTGAATACTTTCTTCTCAGGAGATGGAAATTGAGATGACCCCAAGCAAGTTCACAGAAGGTTTGAAAAGAGATTATTATGACATCAATCTTTTGCCAGTCTTGAGAGGTAATATTTGTAGTCCTCTTACCTGCACAAGACAGACAACTTTCTCACTCTTACCAACAGCAAGTAGTTCAAACATGCAGACTAGACCTCCCCTCAACGGTATGTGTCACATGTCAGATTATTAGTAGAGCTTTCATGCCCCACATCGCAGAGGAGCTTGTAAGCAGCATCGCAGGCTGGTCTCCCAGATCTACCAACTCAGCTTTGAGTTGCCTCAGCTCCAGGAGCAAAAAGGAGAGTGTGTCTGATCAAACTGGCAGTGTTGGCAGCAGCAGGACTTTTTTTTCTCAGCTGCTGATCTCCAACCTCCCCTCATTTCCTTCATCTGGTTTGCAAAATGGTGGCAGGCAGGAGAGGAGCAGGCTGGGCTCTTGGCTGAAGTGGCAGGAGTTAGTCGTTGCTGCCTCAGGAAACTGCCCGGCACAGCCAGCCAGAAACACGGGGCTTGGGGAAGAAAGACTCACCACAGCCAGCTGTGAGAAGACATTTCTCTTCCCAGAGCTGTTCTCTTCTGTGCCTTTCACCAGAAACACAGATTGTGGAAGTACGGTGCTGTAGAGGGGCATGGCATTGAGCAGATGCAAAAATGTTCCAGCGCCGGAGAGACCGGGCTGTCTCCCAGCCCTGCCTTCGGCCAGCTACCATGAGCAGATCAGGACTGCTGTAGATCATGCAAACAAAGAGGCATGTGGCAGAAGTGGTCTGAGCTGAAACAAAATGGCAAACCTGAAATGACCCCAGCCAAGTCGCAGAAGGATGAGGTGGCCGGTGCTTGTTTCAAGCTGGTTGAAAAAAGGCTTGCTGAGAGTTTAATGAAAGCAACACAAATTCTCAAAAGCATTTGGCTGGTTTTGGCTATTATTGTCTTCCTGACCCAGTGAGAAACAGATTAATGCAAGAAAAATATCTAATCAGCTGGAGTAAATCAGTCTATTAAAATCAGTGTGCATCCTTGTGTGAGTACAGCTATGCACATGCGTAAGTGTTTACAGGAGCAGAGCCTTAGAGGCTTTGACCCTGCCAACACGTTCACACATACTTAAGTTTACCACGGTGAACAATCCCATTTGGCAAATGGAAAATCTCACCGTGGTATTGTACAAGCCTAACAGTTGGCGAGATCAGGACCTTGGACTTAATGTTTTCTACAGCAAAGTGTATTTTTGGCACTAAGGAATAAGGAACTAAGGCCGAATAATCTATCAGATACACAAATCCTGTATGTCTTAAACCAAAAAGTATTCAGGGAAGTAACTACATTTTTCCACAGATGAGGTCAGTGTTTAACATATTGTGGGTGCTACCAAAATTCAAATAATAAATAGAGAAAATAACTTGGCATCATTTATTTATTTGCTTCTTTGTGGATTTATGGGAAGTCTAACAAGAATAAAAGAAGAATGTACAGCTTGTTATCATTAATTCTGTGGTTTAATAGTCTTTTATTTACTTAGGTGTAGAAAACTTCAAAACTAACAAATCCATCTATCTTTTCTGGGTGCCTRGTGACATTTGAAAGCTCGTATAAATAATGCAGATCTCAGGTTAGCCTCACCCTCCAACACTTACTTCAGCTTCTTGGATAACTAATAAGATCAACAGCAGGCAACACTGCATGTGACAATGGCTCTTGGGAGAAAATTCTCTAATCTACCTGGAGTTGGAATAAAATCTCTCATTAATATCACACGGGTCATCAGAGAGCATCTGTGAGGTAGCAACAGTTTGTGGATGACACAACCCCGCTTGCCGGCAGAAGCCTTCCCTTCAGTACTACTCATTTCCTAAGACATACAGTCCCAAATTCTGCATTCCTAACTGAAATCATGGAAACAAAATGCTGTGAATTAGAAAGCTGTGTCATAGGCAACCTGAGGATACCCCCCATGCCTCCTTCCAAGCCAGAATTTATTGGGTCAGTAACTTCTGACTCCTCCTAGCCCATTTGGCCACCTCTATAACCAGCATGTCAGCAACAGGGAAACATGCCCCTCCGTGACAGTAACTGGCTCCCTTTTGAGGCCCCATTTTACATTGGCATAGCAAAAAGAGGCTTCAAGGCAAGTGAAAGCTAGACCCAGGGCGGAGTAAGAAGCCACACTTGCAGTGTAGAGCTCTTTGAAGCCAGTGAGTTTCACCATGCTCTGGTTTTAGCAGACCTTTGCAGGAGGTGGTCTGTGTGGTTTTGTGACCAAAAAGTTTCATTTTAAGTTTGGGGGGTTGGGTGAAAGAAGACATTTGGGAAGAAATTGGGTGAAAGATTTACACATATCTTTGAAAGCTTCAGGAAGTCTTCACTGAACTGCCTGGTTTCTAGTCCAAAGTAGGATTTCACTGGAATTTTCCAGTAAAATTTCTAAGAGCTTAAATTTTGATCCATTGTACATATGTTTGAGATTAAAAAAAAGCAGAAAGAAAAGATCTTGTATTTTAAACCAGTTTATTTCAATATTTTTAGTAGTCTACCAGTTTTGCAGATTAATTTAGTAAATGTTGCATAAACATTTTCTGATGTCTTAGAACTTAGTAAGACTGCAGTTACAAAGATTCCTTTTTCCCCCCCCCCCCCCCCTATTATTTACTGGAAATCAGTAAGTATTATAATGATTAATTAATGGGAAGAGAGTGTTTTTCTGTTTCATCAGCTTACTCATCGCTGATTCTTTCTCCCCCCCCAGAAAAAATGGTTTGCAACATTCCTATAGTGAGAGGAAGAAAGCAGAGGCTATAAAATACTCTGCTGATAAAAGCAGTATTACTGATAGAAATTTCTAGGTTTAAATAGTCCTCATCACATTTCTCTTACAAACTTAAGAATATTCTTTATAGCAATTTCATAATGTAGCTATCTAAAACTTCTATATTAAGCCCTGGATTCAAGCAGGTATTCATTTTTTGTGACTTTACAGGTACCATTGGTACATTGCTCCTGGCAGACTGGCAAGATAGCACACAGGAATTATCTCATTTAACTGTAAATCAATGCCATGACTGCAACTATAAAATTGTAGGCAAATTGTACAGGAACTACAAGGTTATTATCCATCACTTTTAGCTCTGCAGTGGCACAGGAGAGAGGACAGATACCGTAATAGGCTTTCTGCTGAGAACATTTAATTAATATACTCTGTTTTCTTCCAGAGTCTTGCACATCTCTTGCTCCCAATGGCTACTTTTGTCTTGCTAGTGACAAAAGTAGGGAAATCAACCCAGGTTCAAGTAAATACATCAGGATCAGTGATGCTTTTCTTCTTATAGATGAAAAGGTTTATTTAGTTATTTATTATTTGTTAGAAATGTATCACATGGGCATTTAATAAAATCAACCAGTATCTTTCTGCTTTCACTTGGTAATTACTAGGTCACAGCCCTAAGTGGAAGACAAAGCAAAACCAAAGGTCCGTAGTGGATTTCCAGTGTAGGTGGGTGTTACTTTGCTGAATATGGTAGCATTACAGAGGTGTAAAATCAAGAGGCTGGTCAAGCCCCAATACTGTTCAATAACTGATCAGATTTTAACAGATAATGCATAGAGGCAGGAATGGAGCCACACGCTTTGTCACTGCTGCTCATTATCAATGGCTGCAAAGTCATTTAAAGATTTAAAGCAGTAGTACAGGAGAGTAGACTTTACCCTTTGTTAAAATAACCTTTTTTCCCCATCTCAAATATTTCCTTTTTAAATTACTCTTTTAAAAACATTTATTTCATTCCTAGCCAAAATCCTTCATTTCAGGTAGTCCTCTGACTTCAGCTCTCTCATGGCCATGGTGGAATTTAATGTTCTGGGCCAGGGAAACAGTTGTAACACACATTGTCACAAAAGGGTCTCTTGAGGATTCTAATCCAGAGGAGAACTGAGTACAGTAGTCACTTGCTCCAGGATTTCTTCTCACCTCCCTATATTTCATCTTTCCACCATAAAGAGAGGAAGAGGAGGGGCTTCCAGGAGAGTAAGGTGGCAAATTTATTCCTGCTATCTGTACAAAAGCGGGCATCATTCAAGAAAGAGCTGTCTGGTGATGATCTCCAACTACTTCAGAATCATCTTGCAAAAATAATACCTAATAGTATTTCACAAGGCTATTCTAACACAGAACTTCTCGCTAGGCTTTGATATAGATGTATAGAGACACATTACACCCTCATGACAAGTGCATCCTTCCAAGGACAGCATTAATTCAACCTGAACAACAAACTGTTGACTTAAAAAATACTACGGTTGTTGTGAATGCAGTTTGTAGGCTGGTGGTTTGACAAACTTTGTATCTGGGATCTCAGTCTACTTTTCTCCCCAAAAACTGCAGAGAAAAATTCCTGTCCAGAGATTTAGTTCAGGACAAAACAGGTCTGCTAGCCAAGAAACCTAGCCACTAACCTGCTGAGTAACTGCAGGCAAGTCATCTGCTGTCTGTTCCCTCTGCCATGCGTTCTCCATCTATTTAGAGCATAAGGATGTCTGCTGGGACTGCTACTCACTGTGTGTTTCTGCAGGGCTCAGAGACCCCAAGACCCTCCCTCCACATGGGCCTGTAGGTGATACAATGACTAAATATCTGTGCAAGGAATCTTTACCAGCACACCGTTTCCTAGTGGAATTTCATTTCATCCAAACATCCCACTCTTATTTTCCAGTGATTGGCCAAGGCAAGTCCCCAGGTGTGAGAAGCCCTCCAGCTGCCTAGAAACTGAAGCTACAGACAGCTGCAATAGTATTAAATACGTCCCTAGGATCTTTATAGCTAGCAGTAGTCTTTTGTTCTCGTCTCTTTTCATATTACCCTTATACAGTCCTCTTGTATAGCCGACACTAACATGAAAAATGTGGAAAAAAAAGTCAAGCTTGCCTTAGTTCATTTGTCTTGACAAAATAGACACACACACACACAAATATTTATATATTTATAAAATATACATATTTTGAATATGGAATGCCAGAAACCTTCTAAATGAAACAGCAGTCTGAGGTCACAAAAATTCCACTAAGATATGGATAAGGGTGCAAAGATGAGTTGATTTAAAAATAGTCTGCCAGTAAAGAAAATTGTTTTCATCTCTGTACATGATATTGAAAGAATCCTGTCTCCATCAACTGAATTGTCTATCATCAAAAAATGGTGTCGTTGCAGAAGTGTGTTTATCTGAACCCCAATATATTAAAATGTCTGAGAAAACGTAAAACTGATTCCTCAAGACAAAGAGTTGCCTTTTGTGAGGGTTCACCATATATTCTGGTCACCATGACAATAATTACCAACCGGCTCACGCTGTTATCTGAGACACCGCGGGGACCTGACTTACACGAAATAGAAAGCAGAATGCAGTACACTGTATTCCACTGGGCTGTAAGGCAGGTAAGCATTGATGAATATCGAGATTAAATGACAGGTACAGAATTAAATACTAGTAAGCAAAGGATTGGTTCATAGCTTCCCTCGCTGCCCATAATGTCTTTACAGGCCACATAAGGTTTCCATTTCAGTTACATCAACTATAACACCAGCCTTAACCTTGATACAGTTTTTTCCTGCAGATTTTTTTTTTCAGATGGCAAACTCTTTCAGCAAGGATCATCTCTTCTTCACTGTTTGCAAACAAGGCAGCCCTCTCTCATGTTTAGCAGCATGTACATATGTACATGACTGTCCTGCTGAGTCCAAATTAATTTTGTCAGAAGGAAAGGCTAATGTGCAAGAATGGCAGCATCAAAGCTGGACCAGGGCTACAAGGACGCATGCCTCAGATACACTAAGGCAAATACTGCAGCAATTAATGCTGAGGAGAAAACTGACCGCCAAAACCAGAACACAGCCTTTACGAAATTACTAACATGAGACTTGAAAAGTAGAAGCACATCAGCTGTCTTAAGTGCATGGTTCCTCTGAAATGAAGTGCCCCATTAATGGTTACATGTCCAGTGTGCAGGTGAGACTGTTGTGAAATCCATCACTATTCAGTTAAAAACCCTAGGGTGAAATTCTGTGCTGTGCAACAAAAAACTTACAGCTGAGAAAGAGGGAGCTTTGATGGCTTAAAACAGTCGTCTTATCATCTAACTTTTAGATGCCCCAGGAGCTATATCTGGCATGGACCACTTTTATGCCCTACTACCTCATTTTTTACCAAGGCCCTTCAGAACAGAGGGAACATTGCAATGAAGTACATGAGCTACCGTCCAAGGATGTATTTATTTCAGTCAGATGTAGTGAAGAAGGCATGCTCAGCAGAGGAGAGACGGGAGATAGGAGAGAGAACAAAATTAGGGAAGTGAAGAGGAGCTGTTCAAATTAACTCATTGCATCTGTCTTAAGTCATACAAAAAGACATAATTTCACCCAAGAGCAAGCCTTCCAAACGGCAATTTATTTTCTGGAAATAATTTAATGACACACCACTACTTGAGTGCCTGGTACTTTACATACAAATAAAAATGGCAAGTCCTTGCACTTCAGTGTTGTCATCTAAATTAGACTTTTGAGACCAAGTCCTCTGTGGGTATAAATTAGCATAGCTCCACTAATGCTAGAGGAATTATTTATGCACCAGAAGGGGAAATAGTATGGGGAAAAGACGTTTTTTGACTGTAAAACACCAACTCAGTCCTGACTGCTTTTATTTAAATTATTAATCCTCTGGGCATCTCCAGTGACTCAATGATTTTACAACATTTGTAGATCTGGAGAATCCATATATAGATTCATAAAGTGATAGGAACGGGCCTTTCAGCTCTCAAGAAGAGGAAACACAGCAATGAGCCATGTAGAACAAGGGAATTCTATAACCAAGGCTTCTAGGCTGCTTACGTAAAACTCCTGCAATTTTGGCTTTAAAGGCCACAAACGCCAGCAGGGAAAATGGTCATAAAAATTAGATATGCTTACATTTAAAGCAAAACAATTCTTTGACTATTAATTATTGTCAGAGCCAGCGTATTCTCTGAGCTTTCAGGTCCCTTGGTGGAGAACTTAAATCTTTCTAAAGAGAAGTAACAAGCAGTGCAGTAGGCATGAGCACGCTCCTCACGCCACTGGTATGTGCTGTTAGTATCCACACATGGGATGTAATCTCCTGCTTGAATGCATATCCGTCACAAAAGAGTGGTAAAAAATTAATTTTTGCTGCAATGGAATTTAAAGCCTTGTCCAAAAAAAAATTAAAGTGGTACAAATTACAGCCAGAAGGAATCATGCCTCTAAACTCTTAGAGAAGAGAATCCAAGATGCTATCCATCAAGATCACTGGACTCAACGACATGGCTGCATTCTGCATTGCCTTGGAGCCAAAGCATTTGTACTTTATTGCAACCGGTTATGATCCCTTCAAACAGAGGGACTACAACTGGGCTATTCATATTTCAGTGATACACTGATGGTCCTTCAAAGGTGATACAATATTGCTTTTTTTTTTTTTTTCTTCTCAGGAGACATTAGGTAATGGTACTTTTACCTGCTGACGTGCGTCAAGACAGTTCACTTGTGAAATGTTCCTTGGGAATGTTGGGAAGCCAACAACTATGCTCCTATTTTCTCACCGCTAATTCCATTTATTTCAAAATACTTCTGATGCGTTCTCTCTTCTCAAAGAATATATCCAAATGGGCCCACAAAAAGCAAATCAAAAAAGCAAGAAGTATGTGATGTTAAAAACATACATTTAATTATTTAAAGAGAAAAAGATTTGCAGTAGTAGGAGACTAGGTAGCACTCTGAACAGAGACATTAGCAAGTGCTTCGTCCTCTGAACTTTTACTGAATACGCTTTACTAGGAACATTTTATTCATCAGTCATGTTCTGCAAGTTGAATGACAGTGATGTTTTCCCAGATTGATCGATTTATTAAATGGGGATTTTGTATCACCCCATTTATTGTAAAATGTAGAATACAGACTAAGTGGTTAAAAACTTTTTTACAGATGAATATTGCATTTATTATTAGACTAGGCAGAAGTGAATCAAATTCTAATATGAAAAAGTGTGCTTTTTCTGGGTTTGGTTTCTTTCTCCACAAAAGTGTTGTTTGAAACGGTAGAGAGAGCATCTTTCCTTAACTGAACAAGCTTTTAAATGTAGTGCAATGATAGGTGCACAAAAATGCTCTTAGTGGTTGTATATCAGTAGATAATACTCTCAGATTTGAAAAAAAAGTCTTGTGCAAGGTTATCTCAGTCTGTAAGCTATAACCATTTCAGGTAAATTAATAGAAAAACCTAACTTACTAGGCTTTAGGTGAGGGTTCCCAGTATGGTGTGGTGTTTTGTAAATCATAGTTCTCTATAAATTAAATCTATTCACAGTTGAAAGAGAAATGTTAGTGAAATAAAGATCAGAAAGTAACATGAAAGAGAAATAAATTTACTTTATTGCACCTATTAATGAAAATATGGACCCTGTGCGATTGGTAGCTGGGGACACATTTATTAAATACTGAAGAAAAAAAGAATTTCAGTACAAAATTATTCTGTGGATGATTTCTTTTATCTGCTATTGAAAATTATCTAGGACAGAAGTTCAATACAGTGAGATGCTTGTGTAATAAGCATGAAGGAAATGGATTGATAATATTAAAAAAGAAAAGCAAAGCTCAAAAATGTTGTACTTCTGTCAAGCTACATTTGGCAATATCCAGTGAGGAAGGAGAGGGAGAGGGAGAGGGAGAGGGAGAGGGAGAGGGAGAGGGAGAGGACCTATTCAATTGTACAACCCTATATGTGTGGGGCAGAATTTTAGCAAATTGTTACAGTTTATGTACCAATGAGGAATGGAAAACCACAACACACGGATACTCCCTTACACCTGAAATGGAAACTGAACAGACACATTGACATGTGCAATGTTTCAGTATATAGGAATCAAAATTTATGGCAGGAGTACAAACCATACACATTTCTTCCAATGTAAATGGATTTTTCAAATGTAAATTTATGTAATTAAAGTTTTCTTTGTCACCACAAAGGTACTGAAAACTTACTGGAATTGTTTTTGTTAATTCAAGCTGGTACTTTACATCTTCACCAGCAGTGAAGATGAAGTCTTCAAAAATCCCCATTATTCATCTTGTTGTAAGAAAAACATGGGGCATGCTATAGGCTTAGACTGTCAAAATAAACACTTTTCATCTTTTCTGACTTATTGTGTGTGTGCATGTTTGCAGAGGGCAAAGGGCACTCTTCAAGAATTTCAAGACTTCAAACAAAGATTCGGCCACTAAGCAAACACAACCTGTTTTAAATAAGAGTTTGAAGAAAAAAAGCCACAGCTGTCACTTCTGAGTGGTCAGTGTTTCTTATGCCTTTGAAACATGCATGGATCTTCTCATCTGTGCCCCTAGTCCCTGTTATAAAAAATGCTACAAAAGCAAAGTGGTGGATGAAAACAAGGATCTGTTAGACATCCTACAATCCAGTGTGCCCTTCAATTACTGGCATTGCAAGAGCTGCGGAAACAGGAGGACTAGCTTACATTTGAATTCTTACTTTATCTCTTTGTCCAGAGAGAATTGGCTTGACAATATTTAGTTTTATTTAAGGAAAACAAATCTGAGAAACACAAACCTTTTCCAGCCCTACTAAGTAATTCCTTTAAATGCTTACTTACACATTTTCACTGAACACCTCACTTCAGTGGGAATGAAATGTGCACAACAGGAAAGCATGGATCCTCAAACCTTTATTTTGAGGCTCTACTTGTAAATTAAATTGTGTTTATGCCTGTTTCTGTGCAGGAATGAACTTCATCCTTGATTTGCATATGTCCAAACTTCCAAACCCCATGAGACTCCTGAACAAGGCTGAGAGACTAAGACACATGCCACATACCTGGGAGAGCCAAAAAGGCAAGACACTAGAGCAGCTTGTAGGCTGGGGATSAAAACAGTCCTCTGAGAATGTTATTTTTCCTCTACAGATGGGTGTGTTGTAGGTTCCTGGATGACAAAGGGACACCTAAGCCTCATCCTTCTGAACCAGGGTTGCACCTCGTCCCTCAGACTTTGTACCCGCACAACCCGGCAGTGTCCAAGTCAACACAGCCATGGCATCAGGGCTTCTCTTGAACTGCTGACGGGCCTCGTGCATACCAGCAGCCATAATGTGGTGACCCTTTCCCTACGCAAATGCACTAATCACAGCTCTATCGTGAAAAAGAGATCCCTATCATTCAGTTTGGGTTAATTACTATGCCATGGGTGGAGTTCAGCTCCAGATCAAGGCACAAAAATGTACATAACTACGTGTACCTACCTACATGCTCCACGTGTCCTTGCTCTGTCTACAGTCGGGAAACCTCATCAATATAGTTAAAAAGTGATTCAGCTAACCGCAAAGTGTCTACTTGGCTCTCTAGGTGCCGCTGACGGTACAGGCCATAACGGGAGCTTAGAGACGTAGCACGCATGTGGCCACCTAAGCAAAGGCACCTTTCTCTGGAGCTGGGCTGTCCCAGCCCATCAGTCACTGCAGCATGCTGGCCCAGCTCTGAAGAAACAAGTGTGCAATCTTCCTCTCCCAAAACAAAGCTTCCAAATTCACACTTCTTGGAAGAAGTTTCAATTCCATTAAAGCGAATGGAGCTGTATTTCCTTAAACCAAGTCTGCACGTGTCCCGTGAGGTCCATCTATCTGAGCAGAGACAGCCTAAGACAGAACATAGGCGGTCAAAATGTAGTCACAGCTGAGCAGCTGGACAAATAGTAGATCAGTCGAAAGAGTGCTCGTAGTACAGGTTTCAGAAAGGAAACCACTTGGCACTGCCTAATGAACAGCATCAGCTAGAAAAACCCAAATGCTCTGACAGGCATTTTCATATCGGAGCAGAGGTTTCTTTGTGGTTACACCTGAATGACACTACATGTTGAGAGAAACGCAAGCACGACATTTTGGTTAAGGGTGCATACAATGTATAAGCACGTAAAACATTTGTAAAGGATTTTTTAAATCAACAAAGTCGCAGACTGTCATGTTATTACGACTGTGCTATACCTGCAATCAGGGTGAAAAGTTGCATTTACATTTGAAACTTGTAAATACAAATTACATTTGTACATTTGAAAACGTATCTACATTTGAAAAAGTTACGAAAAATATGGTGGCAGTACTTGGCAATGTGTCTTTTGAAATAAGCTGGAAGTTCCCATTAATTTGAAATTGTTAGCATAATGTTTTATGCCATTAGGTATCAAATCTCTTTTTGTAATTACATAAGAGATCACAACCAACAAATAAAGAAAATGTGTTTAGGTGCTCAGAAAAAAACAAATTAGTTTAATCTACAGTCCATAGAAATTTTAGAGTTGTATATTATTGTTGCTGCTGTTATTTTTGAAAGCTGCTATGATTTATTACTCTAAACATATAGCCACAAATTGAAAACATGGATTAAAATGTCTCCTACTTGACTTTTTCACAGATATCCCATGAATATAAATATTCATTTTATGCATTCAACAGCTGCTGATCAGGTTCTATATTGTGAAAAGTATTGTTTGAAATATTATTCCACCATACAAATTACATAGTTCCATGGCAAATTTTATGGGGTTTTTATGCTAATAGGTGCTTTACACACCATTGCATAATCTCCACAAATTTACACTACATGAGTGGTTGTAGAGGCATATGAGGACTTCTGGTCTATGACTGGATGATCTTTGCACTTTAACGATACAAGAAATCCCCTTTGATATCAACTCTTCACCCGAAACAAATCTTGACTTTTATTTATTCATTCAGAGATGAGAAATCAGTAAGCTACTCATGAATAAAACTTTAAAAATGAATGCACAACAACAAAAACTAAACARGCACTTTCCACTTTCTCTTGGAATTTTATTCCTGTTCACATTTGCAGCACTTTCACTCTTAACCTTATCCTTATTTCTCTCAGGCACTGCAATCTCAGTGAAGACTAAGTTGTCTCTGCTTGGCACAAAGCAAAGTAAAAGATAGTGCTGAGCTGCAGTGATTGAAGACAAATAATAGAAGAAAGCATATTGTCTCAGTACAGCTACTAAATTCTGGTATGGGTTGCAGCCTATTCTCCCTTCTGTGCCTCATCTGGTTGAGCCACCGAGGGAGAAAAGATTGCTTACTCTCTTCTTCCCAGTGTGTATATCTGCCATAGGATCAAGCACACAAACAGTAAGCCCTTACACTCATGCAAAGAATTCCATTAAATTAAACTTACACAAGCCTTACAAGATACAGTTTGTGTGTACTCTGAAAAATAGATATCTCATCTATTGCTGCACATGAAGCTCCAAGAATGGCATATTAATTCGCAAAATACTAGATATTCCTAAATTTTGGCTAGGTTTTGGGTGAAAACTCAGAATTAAATAATTAAATTAATTTTATGATTTCTTTTTCACATGCAAAGCCTACTAGATGTTAGCAGCATTATTTAATGTTCAGTTTATCACAAAATCATTCTAATTCTGCATCAGAATACTACTACTTCTTAACATTTGGTTTCTTAGGAAGACCTTTCTCAACAAGTATATTGAGGAAGACTGACTTTGTTGCAGTGAGGACTACTTGCCTTCTAGCCCTACTACACTTGTAGGTCATGTCATGAATAAAAAGATCTTGGGACATAATAAGAAAGCATTCACTGCCATTACTACAAATACTCAAATGGCTCTGATATCCCAGCACGCTGGTGACCCTAAACCGTGTGTTTTGAAGGAGGGCTAGGGGCTGCTTGAAGTTGACATAAATTTGCTTGCCCATCAGTTAATCAATCAGGCACATGCATGCCCAAAATGAGAGCTGCAAAAGGACTTGCCATACTCTTTACACCATCTGCAACAGCTTCCCATCGGCTACTTTGCCTCACTTTATTTTCTGCCAGAACAGATTGGTGATTTTTTCCAACTTCCATTTTCCTCAAAACAAGTTGAATCAAAAATTACCTCTTCAGGTCCCCCGATGATTTCTTGTAGGGAGTGCTTACTATTGATATCTATAAACAACAAGTTTCTTTCCTAGTTCATAACTATTTTCTGATCTGTACATAGGCCTGATGTTGTCAGATTATTTGCTACTTGTCCTGCAAGGCAGTGAAAACAATTTGGTGTCTCTATGTTTGCTGGCATTATACTATTCATTAGAAAGCTACTTTAAGTTCCCGTTTGTAACCACATTGGTTTACCAGTGAACAAGAACACTTCCTGGGAATTATCATTTCAGCTGCTCTAAAAAAGTGTTTTCTGTACAACCTTTGTTTTTTAAGTTGAGTCTAATTTATACTTACCCTGTGGCTTCTGTGTCCTTAATGAACTGTGGCCTGCATGGAAATGCACCACCTCCCTCTGTTACACGCATGGAATCGGGGCCTTCAATATGCAATTTATAGATTTTCCCCACAGAAAAGTCTCTTCTAAATGACATTTATTTGAGATACTTTTCCAAGTGCTTTCAGTCTCAGCCTGAATATTCGTCTGCCTTTATAACCTTCTCAGCTGCTTGTCCTGTCTCTGGCCTTGTTTATAAAGATAACGCATAGTAAGTTAGGGTATGAATTTATGGTTCCTTGCCCCTAACTCTCTTTGTAAACACTCCTACAGCACACTAAATAGCCTTGGTTTGAAGCAACTTAATCCTCTCTCAATGCCACATGAACTATCTAATACTTTCTGCATACTGAGTGACCACAAAAGAGGCCATGCTGAAAACCAAATTAACTGTAAATTCACAGYCTAGCACACTTCTTTATGTAGACAAACCATCTATTTCAGTTAATTCTTTGCAACTAGGCCATAGTGATGATATACCAGCATCCCTGAGAAGAAGTTTCATTTACTCTTCCTGCTTTCACTTTCACTGTCATGACTCTAGAGCTGGTGTCTAGTCAGTGAGAGAATCTTGKKATAGCAACGTCCAAATGTGACACACAGCAAGGATTAAAGTGTTATCCAACTTGTACATGCATAAGCAGGCTCCCTGGCAACAGAATTCAGGCTTATATTTTCATTTTCAAACCTGTATTTTCCTCTACCTGAGCAGTCAATGGAGCATCTTCCTTTCTAAGTAAGATCCAATTATAATGAGAGCTTGGATTGACAGGAAACATTATTATAACTGAATGAGCTGTCAAATCCATGATTAATAAGGTTTTTCATTTAGGTTCAACAATAGCAGCATCAGACCACTGGCATATTATCATTCAATAACTCATAACATTCATAAGAAGGTTTACTTTCCGTTTTGGAGGGTAGAGGAAGATCTCTCACATTCAGGTGTTCATATGGGGCAGAAGTGGTTTCAATATTTCATGAGAGGATTTTATCTCTGTGTTTTCTGAGGATGCAAACTAACTAAAAGCCTTATGCAAAATCTAAGCCTGCTGTTTAAGGACTTAGTTTCTGTTTTCCTCCTAGCTTCCATATTTCTGCATCCACATTCTTATTGCTTCAACCATGAGAACGGAGAGGGAATATCAGTAGTGTAGGAGGTTTGTAGCCTGGGTGTCCACATCGTCAGGTGTTGACGGTATGGAGTATAAGTAGGAGGCAAACCAAGACCTCTATGGTCCGTCTCTGTTCAGCGAGGTGCAAAGCAGCAGATAAACAGCAGGTATTTCATGTTAACCATTGTGTATGTACTCATTTTAAAATCATTGTGTGTGGTTAAGCAGAGCAGATTTTTTTTTACAGTACACTACTTTTCATGTTTATGTGAGGGACAATGAGGGCAGGATAGTTACGAATTAGAATATTCACAAGGGGAAAGGAACATATTTATAAAGAAAAATCCTCCCCCTCAAAAAAGCCTTTTTATAACAAAAATGCAATTCCCTCCATCCTACATAAATTCTGCTTTCCCATCCCATTTCACAGTTTGATAGAAGATAACTGGATATCCCATTTTTCTGTTTCACTAGTTCTCAACTTCACTTTCATAGCCTACCTCCTTGATCCGCTCTTCCATCCAAATGGTGGTGCTGCTCCATCACTGCAAGTAGTATAAATGATTTGGCTGTAAAAGCTGTGTGCTAGGGTTGACTTTGAAAAATGGCCTTTCAGTCCAGCATTCATTTATACATCATCAGTTACATCTCACCACTTTTTATCCAAATATGATCTATCAATAAAAAAATATACATAACCCATACTGTAGCGGTTTCTTTTCTCATTTTTTCCCCTTGCTGCCACCTTGCACGCTTGCACAAACTAACCTTTAACATGCAACTTTTAGTTTAATGTGATCATCTGTCAAAGTCCCACAAACTGGGGAAATTTATGGAGGCATTCTGAGAAGCGTCTGAGTTTCCATCCATAACCCTTCATATCTTGAAACTAACTGCTACCTTCTGTAAGCTGCCAGGTGAAGACCAGGCTAAGATATACCACAGCAGATGCAGAAGGCAAGCACAAAGGCCGATGTCTACTATAAGAATAAACTATGAAGTGGTTAACAAAAGACCAAGCTTACAAAGGTGTTAGTGAGCCTCAAGGTTAACACCTTGCAATGTTAAATGGGACACGTTCACACCTCTCCTTTCTTGTTTCTTCCTCTTTCAAATATCCACACTTCAGAAACCAGCTGTTGTAGACAAGAGTCACCTGCTTTTTGCACCTCTTCTGTAAATTAATGTTCAGTTGAAAATTTTTAAGCAAGGGTAGAACGTACTAGTGTCCAGGAATTTCATTGTTGATATTATTTTTATGTTGTTACTGTTGTTCCTATTGTGGTAGCCAATACACAAAATGCTGCATACAAGCAAAAATGATGCTTGTCTCTATAAATATCCAAGATGGGAAAATGAAGCATTGTGTCCCTTTTCATAGACAGAGGAGACAGCTACATGAACAAGTTGCCACCAAGTAAATGAGCGTGGATTTACAGCTCATTAACTACTCCATGGCAACTGTCTGTGTGGTTATTGCTCCAGAGTAAATGTGAGGTAGCTCTGACCCCTCCTGAAAGTGAGGCAATGTATCTTGCATTTACCTGAGATTTAAGCATCCATATAAAGTAACTAATGAGCTGTAAATCGACACTCTCTCTTCACACAGGGCAGTTTCTTCACGTGTCTTGAGGCAATGATATTTATGTGATTTGCCTGGTGTCACCAAAGCAGCATGTGACACAGGTGGGAATGTAAACCAGACCTACTGAGCTCCTGCAAACCCCACTCCTCACATGGCCAGAATTTTCTTGTAGAGCTGTTGTTCAATTGCTTGGCACATCTCCCTTCAAATGAGAGCAATTCACAAGCAAACTCAGCCACTCTTTTCCTCATTAATACTGCAGAACATGCATATTCCACTTATGTAAAACAGATGGATTGGTAAAAGTAGCTTCCAGATACAGTCTCTTCATTTCACACATAAAATATTTACTTTTTCAAAGACTCCTAAGTTTAAAGTTTAAAAAAAAGTGATGCATTGGGAATAATTTACTCTGTTTTATTAATCAGATTTCAACTCTAGCAAATCTAGAGTCCAATATACTGCAGACTCTAAGCAGTCTTTAGCCACCATGTTGTCCATCAGGGTGGTGCATGGCATGCCACAAACTAGCRAAGAGGCTTTTTTCTCTTCCTTTTTTTCTCCAATGACTCCTATTAAGTGATACTCTACTAAGACTCCATCACACTTGTTCTGGTGGACCATTGATACAAGCCCACTGCCTATGGTCATTGCAAGCCTGAGATCCTTGCTCTGATTTTTCAGTGGCACCACGGAAATCACAACAGAATAGAATACCCTGTGGCTCCTCAAACCCCTTGTTACTTTCTATTAAAAAAAGAAAAGAGAAAAAGAAACCCATGGGAGGAAAATCTGAACCACAGCATCACAACATATTGCCATTTAAAATATTTACCAGTAAAATTATTTCATGTCCTGAGGTAGAACAAGAACATAATGCTGTTAAATACCTTGACAAAGTTCAGTGTAAATTATACGCCTCTATCCATAAAGAAAGGAAATTAATTTTCTCAGTACAGACATTAAATACTTTGTTTTTCAGCCTTTAAAAGCTCCCTCATATAATAATTGATAAACCTCACTATTCATTTTATTATCACCATGCTTCTTATGTTATGTCTATGGACTAAGACATTCAAAAAGCAGAGAGGGAAAACCCAGGACTCGGACTGTCTTTAGGAATTTTAATGGATTTGATGAGTCTCTCCACAGCATTCTCTGTTTCCTGTTAATCACTCAATTCCTCACTGCAAGGAGTCTGGAAAATGTGAGTTGTACCTACAGGTCCTTTGGGATTTGACCCTGCTGTCACACTGACAGCAACTTTCTCATTTCATTTCATGGGGCAATATATTTCAAAGCATAATCCCAACTTTCTGGGATGCTTTCAGTTCTGGCATGCCCAGCTCTGACAGTACTGCAAAAGCTTGAATTTCATGAAGGCAGGCATAATGTAAATGGGAAATGTCAATGCTTTCTTTTACATTGGCTGCATACAACACTTAGTCACTCTGATGAGCATCTTTCTTTTCTTTTTTTTCTTTTTTAGCAGAGGCTACGTCAACACTAGTTGATTAAACAGTGCCTGTAAACATCCCTGGGCTCAGTTTCAACCTGTGCCAACTAGCGCTTTCCCAAACAGTTCCTGGCTGTGATCTGGTGGTTAGAGCATCCCAGTATGCGGTTTGCAAGCAGCCGCACAGATTTGAAGGCCGAAAGAGTTACTAGCAGAGACATCAGCCACCTCATGCCGGTTGGCCTTCAGAGCCCAGAAAAGTCCCTAAAGGTGTTTAAGCAGGGATGGAGTCAGAGAGCCTGGCAGCTGCCTGGAGTTCCAGCAGCTGGCTCTGCGGGAGCCTTGGGAGCTGCAGGCAGGTCGCTGCTGGTCCTACAGGCGGGCATCGCAGGAGCACAAGAATTGTAGAAATTCATTGTGGTGTAGATTATCTCTGGCCAGTTTAAACTGGAAAACTCTTTGGTGACTTCTGAACAGACAAAAATACAGGCCATAATAGGTAGCACTTCAATAACCACCTATCCATGAACTTAATTTTCCAACCTTCTTGCCGTGAGGAGAAGGGCAAATGATGGAGTGCAGCCTCAAGAACAGCATTGTGGGAAGTCAGGCTGCTTGGAACCCCAGCTGAAAAAAAAACATTTCAGATCCCCCCTCAAATTATATTTTTGGAGAGTTATTCTGCTGCAGTACTTCCTAGAATTTTGGAATTTTTTTTTAACTTTTTTGTCCTGCTTCATAATTATATATAATTATGTGATTATGTTATGTGTTTTGTTATGTTATATACTTTCTGCAAGAGAGAAAAAAATGTGCCAGCCAATTCTCCCCTTACTGACATCAATGGCCGTTAGCTCAAACACTCTGGGAGGATTTTTCTTCTTCTTATCAAGGGTTCCATATTTTCATGTGGTCCAATTTTTTATATCTTCTGGGCATCCTTTTTATTTTGATATTTCTTTTCTCTTTCTTCTCCAAGTAATTCATTTTTAGCTCTAAATTAAGCAATTTGCTTTTAACCAGTTGGCATTTTCATCAGTCAGCATATCCAAATGTTCATCTGTACCTTCTTTAATTTCATGTACTATATCAGCATTTCCTGTAGCAGTAATGGCTTTCTGCAATGAGACTTACACCTCAGATTGCCCTGCTAGTTTTTCAGGCAATTACCCACTGCCTGTCCTTCTGGCAGGCACATTGCTATCTTCCCCGTTGTATTTTGGTTTTGAGAGTAACATCAATCCAGTGTAAGTGCCTACTACAGACTTGATGCTTCTCTGTGGAAGTTTTGGGGAAGAGTGGCTGGAAAGCTGCCTGTCGGAAAAGGACCTGGGGGTGCTGGTTGACAGCCGGCTGAACATGAGCTGGCAGTGTGCCCAGGTGGCCAAGAAGGCCAACGGCATCCTGGCCTGTATCAGAAATAGTGTGGCCAGCAGGAGTAGGGAAGTGATTGTGCCCCTGTACTCGGCACTGGTGAGGCCGCACCTYGAATACTGTGTTCAGTTTTGGGCCCCTCACTACAAGAAGGACATTGAGGTGCTGGAGCGTGTCCAGAGAAGGGCAACGAAGCTGGTGAAGGGTCTGGAGAACAAGTCTTATGAGGAGCGGCTGAGGGAACTGAGACTGTTTAGTCTGGAGAAGAGGAGGCTCAGGGGAGACCTTACCGCGCTCCTCTGAAAGGAGGTTGGAGTGAGGTGGATGTTGGTCTCTTCTCCCAAGTAACTAGTGATAGGATGAGAGGAAATGGCCTCAAGTTGCACCAGGGGAGGTTTAGATTGGACATTAGGAAAMATTTCTCTACTGAAAGAGTGGTTAAACATTGGAACAGGCTGCCCAGGGAAGTGGTGGAATCACCATCCCTGGAAGTATTTAAAAGACATGTATATGTGCCGCTTAGGGACATGGTTTAGTGGGCATGGTGGTGTTGTGTTGACGGTTGGACTCGATGATCTTAGAGGTCTTTTCCAACCTCAGTGATTCTATTCTAAGCTTTTAGTATTTTAAAGAGAAAGAGGTCTTAATGCCAGCTCTCTATACTGAGAATATCAGGAAAACTCCAGTCATTTATTATCCGGGGCTTTAGGGTTTCCTGCTCCTCTAACTCCTTCCTGTTGATTCATACAGAGTCCATAGGGTACCCAGCAGTCCTGGTCCCCCATCATCCAGATTAGACTGCTTCTCCAGCCAGCTTTGCTTGGTTTCTTTTGAAGAAAAACCCAGGACATGAGGTGGGATGGCACACATGCAGGCTTCAGCCGAGCATGTTATCAGGATGYATACAGGGTTCCCGGAAAATGGTCACGGGCCCCCAGGACATAGCTATAAGGATCTCTGCAACAGAGCACCAATACAAAGTCCTTCAGCTTGGACTGTCCAACCTACAAGAGAATTAAATGGCTTGACACTTGTCAGCACCTACATCCTGCTCCAGTTTTGCTCCTAAAAACCTAGCTGAAGACCAATGCTCTGCTGAGGTATGGAACAGGTGCTGCTGGGGAAGGAGACAAAAACCCTTGTGTAACTTGGGATGTCCCTGCAGCTCCTATCCAATAATGCCTCTGGCCTTGGCTTCAGCYCACTGCATGAGAGAAGAGCAAGAGGAGGAGATGTGTTGGGAAGAAACAAGGAAGAGGAAAAGACAAGCCTGTCTGAAAGCAGTAGAGAGGACTGGGGAACCAAGATCATATAAGTTGGGGGGGGCTGAAGGGCTCATGACAAGTGTGGTGCTGGGGGACCCCGAGACCCATGGGTCTGCGCAAAATCAGGCACATGTGGCACAGGATGGGTGTTAGGAGGAAATGGACCCTGTGGCACAGTGTGGACGTGGTGCTCAGAGAAGCGAGAAGCTGCAGCGCAAGGAGTTGGAGGGATTTGGGGCCTGACTTCACCAGGCAAGGCTGTGGTGGGGATGGAATTTTGAGAGCCTTCAAGAACTTGGCCACAATGACAATGTGGGGTGGTCATTAAGCTGTAAGGGCTGTGCTTCCAGCCTTCCCATGCTATTTATTAGGGACTTACAAAGTTATTGGAAAGTGACAGGGAGAAAGAGTACCTGGGATGTGGAGAAGGAGGGGGAGAGAAGGGGTGGAAGGTGAGACTCCAGGGAGAGAGAAACCTCCTCTTCAGTGGGGACAGAGAAAAAGAGAGGAAGAGGACACACGGCTGCAGCCTCAGCAGCCATAATACTGCATCTGTCAAAGAGAAACCCTCTTTCTTGCATTTGCATATGCACATTTTTGCATCTGCTAATGAACCACACTTTCCTCCCTCATTTCCAGTGCCAAAAGATCATTAATTCCTGAAGTCTGTTCTTTCCTATTCCTTGCTGGCTGTCCTGCATGCATTTTCTAATACTTACTTACTTAGGAAGGTTAGTTTCTTGCTACACAACAAAAATATTTTTGTTAAATYTACTCTATAAAGGCCCTAAAAACATGAAAAATGATCTGGAAGCAGAAAAGAAATAGTTAGGAGGAAGGAAAGGAGGTGCTGCAGGAAAACTCATTTGCTGAAAAATGCAGCTTATGTCTTATCAGTTTAATTCCAGATAAGTCTTCATTTTGCTGTGAAGACAGATGTGATAAATATGTTAATGGCAGATTTCGATAGTTCAGTTTTGTAGAACTGCAAAGCCAGATGGAAGTGACAATTTTTCTTTCATTTTAATTTTGAAATAAAAAGCAAGAAAGCAAGAAAGTTCCTGATATCGTAACACTGTAATGACTTTTTGAAGGATAATAGACCTTAGCACAGAATGGCAATTAACTATCATGCCCTGATACTTACTATTTTATTAAATTCCAGTTTCTCTGGCTGGAAGTCTCTCAGCTTTCTTGCCAGAGGTGAGCAGATTACTGCCTGTGACTGACTTTTCCAGTTCCACATTCATAAAGGTATTTAGCAGCAATCCTAAATTGAAGCTGGTGAGTATTTATTGATTCTACTGTTGCTCAGGCTAGATACATCCTAAGCAGACCACTGAAAATAGCATTGGATGGAGCTAACCTCTCTTACTGTTTATCAGGAGCCAGATACTGCCTTTTTTAATTCCTTAAGCARTGCACTTAGGGCCCTCGGGGTATTACGAGTATCAGGACTAAACTGTGGCCTTCCATGCCTTGATTACGTACGGTTCCCCCAGTATTAACATGCACTTAGCAATATTTGGTGTGGGCTCTTCTCTGATTGTTTCAATTTAAGACAAAGCCATTGAGGGACATATATTAACACCTTCTTAAATCTGTAGGATATTTACTGCTTGAACTGATAGGCAAAAAGAAAGCTACAAAACTTTTGCTGCTTGAATCCCCTTGAAGGGGAGGAAACAGTAGGTAGCAGGTAAAAAGCCTAAGGAAATTTTAGGAAACAATTTGCAAGCCTCTTTTGTTCAGGGTCCCACCTGAAACCTTACTCTGGAGTTACTAAGTGAAAACTTGGTTTGTTATATTCACCGTGGTGGTTCTAACTGTGGAAAGAACAGGCACATCTGGCTTGTTCTTTTTAAATGAATTTTAATTTCAAGAAGGTGAGGTTCCTCCCATGGGAACTTCTCTCCAGGAACAACTTGGCAAGAGAGTGAGGCRCTCCATTCTCAAGTCAGTAGCATTAACTTCTAGAGTTTTATTAGGTCATTCTCATTTTCTGGCTAAGCTCACGAATCAGAAACTGAATGGCTTAAACTATTTAATTCAACATGGCAGTTAGAGCCCCCTGAGGACTTTATTCCAATGATTCCAGTGAGGAAAATGTGGATTTCTTGTGAATGACTGCTTGTATCCTACATTTTACCATTAGACAAAGGGTACAATCATTGTTTTGTCGTCACTGTCCTCAGTTGGGGGTGCTTGTGGGTCGAGGTGATATTGGTTATTTGATAGATATCTGCTATTTGATATTGATATTAGATAGATATCTGATATCTGAAAAATCAGATTAATTTCATCATTCAATACATGCTATTTTGTTTCATTTGTTTAGTTTGCATATATTTTCTTGGGGTTTGTCTTTTTTTATTCAGTTAGCAAATAATACAAAATTGCAAACATATGTGGTCTGGATGTTTCTTACCCAAATGAAATGATCAGATGAGAGGGAAAGGGAAAGCCTGCACCGTACTGTGGAGGGGAGAGGAGAGATCCCCATGCTCTGGAAGTGAAAGCTGTGTCAGCAGTAGCCAAGCCAACTTAGTTAGCCCTGGGCAGAGTGCTTGGTTAGTGCAGCTATATTATGTTTGAGAATTCATCTGTTGTCTCTGGACTTTGCTGAACTGTGCAAACATCCATGGCTCTGCAGCATTGCACCTTGCAGGCAAGCAGAGGCAGTTCTTGCACTCATCTGAGGTTCCAGTCCATACCGGCTGCTGATCTCATACAATTCAGTGAACACGCTGTATAGTCCTGCTGCTGGCCCTAGTGTTCCCTTACCAAGGTCAGGGAACAGCAGGCAGAGACAGCTGGAGCCTCTCTGCCTTCACAGCCTGGCTGTGAGCTAAGAGGCGATCAAAGCACAAACCGTAGCTAGAGGTGACCCATCCTTGCAGAGCATCCTCAGGTATTGGCATAAAACAGCCGGATCTTAGTCCTCTGTGGACTCATGCAGCAGCAGCATTTAATCCTGGAGCACCAAGCCAAGCAGAGCTTCCCAACTGGTGGGCAAGGAAGCCATTCACCACCCTCCAGCAAGCAGCCAGAGCTCCCTAAGCACCAGGCAGGGAGCTGCCTGCAGGAGGAGCATGGCAATTCATGCAGCAATAAAGCTTATTCCAGGCTGCCACCTTGTCAGGCTTAAGTTCGGCTCATTAGGACATTCGTCTGTTACTTATGCAAATAAGTCTATGCATAGTCACAAAATATGCAAAGAGGGCCATTTACCAGTTTGGCACAATCTCCAACTTTCTGAACCCTCAGACATCCCTGATACATGTAGAAGAAAATGCAGTCTCCCCTATCGCTGTCGCTGGCAGAGAGGCCAAGGCAGAGCCTATCTGCTGTGATCCATGTCCTCTCAGAGGATTCGCCGTGCTTGGATAGAAGAGATAATGCATTCTGTGCAACTTTAAACCTATTATGTTACAGCTCAGGATGTTTAATCTTATGAATAAGGGATCTCTACTTGTTTCACCTTTCCAGGGAAGGAGATTTACGAATCTGCATAACTCTAAGCATTCTGACTGCAGTTTATTATTTATTTATAATAAGCATGTGACAAAAAATGTCCTCTGGAACAGTCTGCTTAAATGCATTTCTTTGTCTGGACAGCTGCAGTCTAAGGTCGCTCTCACTCATGAATGTGCAAAGGAACCTCAGCTCATCCCTTTCCTGAGCTTATTGCTCTCTCCTCACTTCAGGAAAATATTACCTTCTGCACGAGTCTAGTCTAGTGTCAGCATCTAGCTGTTGCTCTCCACACACAGCCATCAGTAACTGCAGGAGGTCTGAATCCTCCTGACAAGGGTACGGGTCTACCAGAGACACAACTTCAGGGAATTCTTCCCCAGTTCTGTACCCCAGGCCAGTACCAGGCGGACGGCTTACCTGATAGCTCCAGGGACCAGTTTCTCATGTATCCTCCCTAGCCTAATAGGATGGCTTATTTAAGCTGCTGCAAGGGTCACTGTACAAACTAGCAGAAAAGAAGTTTCCATAGTACAAATAAAGACAGAAGAAAATGACACAGCTTTTTGCTCTATTACCCTTATCTGAGGGACCTGCCTTACCCATTCACTTCTCCTATGGTCTGTTGTAACCATCTCCCAGGACCTATGTGGAGCTGTGTACCTGCGTGTGGTCTCGGAATTGGCACCGAGGGGAGGAACACCTCCAGCAGGCAAGGAGAGGTACTTACAACAGCTCCCCTTCCAGGGTGGCTACAACTGGACCTCAATTTGATAGCAACACAAAAAATAACTTTCCCCTAAAATATAATTCCATGAGTTATGTCACATTTAAAGTGCAGCACAATCACAATGCAGAGGCCTGAAAGTATTTCCAATGTTTTTTCCTTCTTCTCCTATGGGGAATTTGTTTTTGCACATGAGAGTAACTGCAACCTCAGTTAAATACCTCCTGGACAGTCTCTCTCGTTAAAGTCCATCAAGGTGCCTTTCTTTGATTCTTTCAATATATGCAAGAAAATTATGGTGGGTTGACCCCAGCCAGCAGCTAAGCACCCACCCAGCTGCTCGCTCACTCCCCCCTGACATCAGGATGATGATCTCATCAGGAGAGAGAATAGTAAGAGCAAAAGCAAGAAAACTCATGGGTTGAGATAAAGACAGTTTAATAAGTGAAGGAAAGAGGAAAAAAACCTCAGTGATGCAAAGGCAGTCACTCACCACCTCCCACAAGCAGACTGATGTCCAGCCAGTCTCTGAGCTATGGCTACCTTTCCAGACCAACCACCCCCTCAGTTTTTATTGCTGAGCATGTCATTATATGTCATAGAATATCCCTTTCATCAGTTGGGGTCAGGTGTCCTGGCTGTGCCCCCTCCCAAATTCTTGCCCACCCCCAGCCTACTTGCTGAGGGGGGCAGCCTGGGAAAAAGAGAAGACCTTGACACTGTGGGTGCACTGCTCTGCAATAGCCAAAACGCTGGTGTGTTATCAACACTGTTTTAGTCACAAATCCAAAACACAAAATCTTACAGGCTGCTGTGAAGAAAATTAACTCCAACTCAGCCAGACCCAACACCAAAATTAATGATCAAATGCATTGCCTTAGGTTAACCACAAAGAAAATTGTCCTAGAAGGGGCACTTCTTTCTTAACAGCAAGAGCTATTCTAAAACGGCTGCCCTTTTTATTCCAAATCTATTTGCCACTTGCGTAAGTGCAAAACCATGCAGTCAAAAATATCTGTACAACTTGACTTTCTGTGAATTTAATCCTGCCATTTCCAGCTGAGCAGAATTATCTTTACATCATGAAAACATATGCTTYCCCTTAATAAAGATTTGAATACACCCACTACAAGTCTCTCCCTTCACTTTTGCATTGGTGCAGTAAGGGATTATCCATGCAAAATTATACGACCAAGCTTTCTGCTGTGAGTCGGCGTGGTTCTGTTGTTTTTCATGGATCAATTAACACACACTGGAGATTTTAGCCATTGTTGTCTATAATGGCTAATTTGCCTATTACAGGGAACTGAGAGCCATCTGTGTACATGCCATAAGGATACACCAGTGAAATGGAGACTGTAAACGGACAGAACATGGCTTATGATTGTAAGAGATTCAAAGACAAGGTGTGATACCTTACCTTTGGAGCCTGTAGTACATCAGACACACCTTGCTTAGGTACTGCAAAAACAGGTTTTGGTGCAAGTGTTGTTGGCTTTTTGGGAGGCCTGGGTGGTGGATGAAGGGTTTGGTTTTCATATCTTCGCACCATATAGTATTGCTCTTCTCTGATCTCTTCCACCGTTGTCTTAGTCACAGGAGGTACAACTGTCTGGACATCTCTGCTGAGCAAATGGACTGACATGTTTAAGCGATATACAGGAATCTCCCAGCTCTCCACTGGACTGCTGGTGCTACTGATCAGCAAATAAGAGTCTGTGATTTCTTCTTCTAACTGCAGACCAGGCACGGCAGCCAAGACATCTTCCTCAATGGAAAGGTCCCTCACGGACACTTTGACATTAAAAGGCAAACGAAATTCTTTGCAAATCTCAGAAAGCTGGTATTGTTTCTTGTCATGAATCACTTCCACAAAGCCACCTTCCATGTACATAGGGAGGAGCACTTTCTTATATGTATCACTTAGTATTTGTTCACAAGCTAAAACATCTATGACTTTCTTTCTTCCCTCATACAGAACTTCACTAGTCTGGCATTGCTGAACTAGAAACTGGTCTCCAACTGAAACAGAAAAAAGCTCTTTATGAGGGCAATCAAAGGCTTTAGTTGCTACAACGTGAAGCTGTTCCTTTTCACTTCTTGCTAGCTCTAAGTCATAGGCAGTTGGAAACTCCCGAGGTCTTCTCTTGAACTTTCCTTTGTAGCTCATAGGGATTAAAAAATGTCTTTTGGGGGAATCACTTCTGATCTCAGAGGCTAGGACTCTTGTTGCCTGGTACTTTTTGTAGATGACGATCTCTTTCCCTGTATGCAGTAAGTTATAAGGTTTTTGGCTTCCTGAAGGCCCTTCCATTATCTCAGCAACCATAGGAAATTCCTTGCTTGTTCTCTCAAATACATCTTCCAAAGACAGTGGCTGAAGGAAAGAGCTGATATCATAACAGTCTGTTATATCCTTGACCTCAACATCTAGATCTGAGAGGATATGAACTATGTCCTTTCGAACTGAAAAGAAAAAGAAATACATTGATTTTTGTTTTCAAACTGACATTGGAATAAAATATACATGTCCTGTTGACCAGATACTAGAAGTATCTTCCCTGAGGTGTGCACCTCCATATGTTAACATGCACAATTAATAGGGCCAGTCAAAGTCTAGCTGTTTTAATTTGAGATATATGTCTATTGGATAGGAGACCACACAAAGGAAGAGAAACAAGAGGAGATGAGAATAAGGTGTCCAAGTGAACAAAAGTTCACTTTAAGAAAAAGGAAAGGGAAAAAAAATCTAGTTCACTATATTTCTCACAGCACCTCCAAGTTCAATCAGCTATTTATCTTATCAAACTCTTT
Source organism: Phoebastria nigripes (assembly GCA_035582835.1). NCBI lineage: Eukaryota > Metazoa > Chordata > Aves > Procellariiformes > Diomedeidae > Phoebastria > Phoebastria nigripes. The sequence continues at coordinate 299,300 of JAYKAV010000522.1, read as the reverse complement.
TTCTTGAGTACAAGAAGTATTTCTATTCTTTTGTTTCATAGTAACTTATGGTTTCTCYGAAGAAATGGGTTGGGGAACATTTTAAATGAATAAATAGCATTTGAACCCATTAACATATGTTGTTGCTGTGGCCAATCTGGGAGAAATGAGATATTTTTATATTTATAAGAATAATGAAAACATCTATAATTATTAAACAATAATATAACTAAAAAAAAAGGCAAAATCTTTGTATAACAAAGTCTAAGTTTATTGTTAATGAATGAAGAAATATCTACTACAGTGGTCCTCTGTGGAACTCTTGCATCTTTTTCTGCGGCATCTGGTTTTATTCACTATCAGAACCGAGCCATTGCGTTTAACAGTCTGACAGGGAACAACAACTCTTTTATCACAACTGAACTTGCAAAATTTTGGATGCAAAACTTCCAAGCACAAAGCTGACTATGCAATTAAGGCTTGTTTAAGAATTTGGCTCCAGATCAGTGACACCACAGATCACTGACCAGGGCAGTATAATTTAACAAGCAAATAATATTTAATGGCTCTCTTCAATAAGACTTATTCTGTGTAAACCTGCACACAAGGATAGTATATCCTGGATTCACACTTCCTTGTAGCAGGACGTACCAATATTTTATACCTAAAAGTTGGTATCAGATGTATTTTATATGATAGAGTTTTATGACAGTGATTTAGGATCTGTTCATTCCAACTCTCCTTTTGTCACATTGACGGCTTCAGGTGACAAACATCCTAAGCACCACAAGGGAAAGTCAATGAAAGAGAAATGACTGGTGAAATTGAAAGTTTTCTATGAGCATTTGGGGAAGTTCCACACACATAATTTGTTCATTATTAAGAATGAGAAGTATAGAGGATTCCTGTCCACAGCCTGTGAAAATGTAATCTGCTATCCCTCTTATCAGGAATCTTTTTTATCGAATTGTGGATAGTATTTCTCATACTTTATCTTGTGTCTATTTATAATTCTTCTAAAAATGGTGAAAATCCATTTTGCATGGTCCACAAGAAAGTAGTTAATCATGTACCATGAAGCCTACTTTTCAAGTTTGTATTAAGTAGTTATTTAGGACATACTTAATGCTTCTTAAATGTTGAGCACACTGTGAAACATAAATGCGCATGAAATAAAATCAACAAATACAACTCTCACTGGAATATCTGATTGGAAGACAAGTGGATTCCAAACATTTCTGAATCTTCTGAAAGCTTTTTAGAAACATTAAATTCTTATTGATTCTGCACATATATCTAAGTGGGTATAGGAATACAYCTAAGTGAATCCAGCTTCAGGAGATGGGCTAGATTCCTGAATCTAGCTAGAGTTGTAGAAAATGAAGTATTTTATCTCATGAAGATATACTTTCCAAACTCACACATTAAATCGCATAGCAAGCACAGCTGAATATCTCATGATAAGCATTTAACAACTATAGTATATTGTGCTAACAGTCTCTGCCCGCTTTTATTTCTTTCTCTTTTATCCATTTACTTACATCATTCATCAGAGAAATCTCAATTGTGAAAAGATTTCCTGCTTAATATCCTCATGAATGACATATTTCTGTTAGGATTTCATTTCTATGGAGCTGTTCACTGGTCTGCTTCTAGTAAAGGCAACAGGCAGCAAAACCTTCCCAAAAGCTAAGCTCCTATCCTGCAAACTTTAACAGGATGGGTGCATCAACAAATAGAATTGCAGCGAGTTTCCATCTGCTGCCTGGGCTGTCCTCAAGCAAGGTCAAACATTTTAGCTTAAGCTGTTTTTTTGCTTAGGTAGGTATCTCAGTTCAGAGAGGGTACGCTATGCACGCACACATGGGTCATTACGGCAGCTCGGCTATTCAAGTCACCATGACTCAGGAGAATTTCACTGTGTGCTTATACCCTTGCACACCTTCTAATTTTATTCCCATGACTAATTTCACTAACAAGTTTAAAGTAAGGCATAGATACAGACATTGGTAAGAACAGAACCCAGCAGTTTCAATGTTTTGGTGGAACAACTAGAACAGTGATAATGTGCCGTGGACAAAATAATTATTTTATTTTTAATAAAAACTCATAACACAAATTACAGTTTTTAAAGATATTGGTTTTCTAATGTCTTCCTGTTTCCTCAAACCTAGAGGTTTCAGAAATTGTCTGTGAGTGTTTTCTGTTTATATTCTATCGATATTTGTTTCTGCAATAAAGTAATATGGTTTTGCTTTCTGCAGCATCCTCATTCTGAAAAATAAACAGTAGTTGAGTGTGTTACAACATGTATGTCTATATTCTTTTTCTACCTCCTAGCCATAGCCATAAATGATCAAGTGGCTTCTCCATGGCCAAAGTCTGAGACACAAAGAAAGAGAATCTGAGAACTGAACAGAATTCCTAAGCTCCACTTTTTCACTATGCAATATATTTTCTTTGCAATGATGATTTAATCGTAGTGATCAATAAAATGGCAACAGAAAGAAATGCAAGGTAACTATCTGAATTAACAGCTGATATAAAGGAATAAAAAAGGCAATATTATTTTTATCTTTCTTCATCTTGAAGTGGCAAATATGGGTCAGGAATTCTTGAGCAAACTGAATCCTTCCTGCCTATTTTAAGTAAATTTTGTGTATTTAAGGGTACTTTGCTATACTGAGACAAACAGAACATTGATTCCTACTTACATTTCATTACTGCCTGCACTTCATAGACAGGCGTGAGAATCAAACAGCCATCAAAATTCTCAGGAAGTGGATTAGAGGAGTCCCACGTATGTAAAGTATTGGAAAGTTTGACAATCCGGTTTCTGCACTTAGGGATTTTCCATTCTGCRATCTCTTTTAGGGTGTATATCTGGTCATCTTCACACTCGTAGAATTTTCCTTCTTGTGAAAGGGGCAAAGTAAAGGAATGAGACTGGTTATTTCTGACGATGCCACAGTTCACAGCCATTGTTCCATTGACCTCTTCCACTGAGTTGAAGGTGATCTGCTCACCATGTTTGATAGTGAGGTTTGCCAATTTTATATCCTCAGGGCTGTAGAAACATGGATGGCCAAATCTTGTTGGCCCAATAGAGACTTTTCTTGTAATTTCCTCAATGCTGACATATGGAGTTTTATCTGTCACAACCTTATAAAGACCTAAGAACAGAAAACTTGCATTATAAAAAGGGAAATATATAAAGCAAGCCATGCAAAATTTTAGACTGTGAATGCAATAAAAATGGGGAGCAAAGCACATCAAACAATTCATAGCTGATAGTTTGCTTGCCAGAAATGTGAGTCTATAAAGATAATATCAACTACAGGATACAAATCATAGGTGGCTGGAATTAGCCCTTTCTACTCTGCAGGTAATTTCTGATATCCAACATTTTTACGTCCATGGTAAAAAGAGAAAAAAGTTATTTTCTTTGCTACAGAAAAAAGAAAAATTATCTTAAATTCTCATCTGTCTTCTCAGGAAACCAACCTTTAAGAAAAAAATGCAGACATGGTATGAGGAAGAGCAACACTAATGTGATCAGTGAAATGCAGGATAAAGTTTCTGGCTAAACATTGTACTATGTATTCTTCCACACACAGACTGGGGATTCCTAGGCCAAGTATGTTTAAAGACACACCACAAATGAAAAAGTTGCGCCTACAGATAAGAATGAGCAAAGGAAATTGATTTTAGCATATCTGATAACCCAGACCACTGATGGAATATTTCAAAGTTTGGGTGTTGTAGCACTGTGGCCATCACAAGGCAATTAAAGTGCTGAAGTACTGCAAGGCAGAAGCTGCATCTGAGCTTCCCTATCCCCTAGGGACATTATTATTTCATGTTAATCATGCCCCTTGGAGCTCTCTCATTAAGAGTCCACATTGCAAGAAAAATATGCACATTTCTGTATTTGCGTGAGTGTTTTTATAGAGGAAGATGAAGTGGATGGTTTAGAGGCCTGAACAGTAGGGCTTAGCTGAACTGTGTGATTCAGCTGTCTCTTTCCCCAGCCACAGCAGTGTGAATGCTGCCTCATGGAATTACATTGCAGCTTCCTGGGACAGGCATCGACTAAGGCTCTCTTCCAAGTGAATATAAGTGAACATAAAGGTTATTCCTAGGCCAAGTTTGCAAGCGAGGGAACCTACACAAATTAACTGGTAGCTACAGCTACAGTGACAAAGCAGCTAAGCTCCCTGGGAGATGCAGTGCCTTTTCTCCTTCCTTCCCCCAAAGCCAACTAGCAGAAACCCTATGGCCCCCGCTGCTCCACACTTTTGCCTCCTCTGGACCACACAAAGGGCACCGTATCTTTGTGGTAAAGGAGTACTCCCACCTTGGCAGTTATGGAGCATGGGATGGGGACTCAAGGATTGCTGCCAGGCACCACTAGAGACTCTTTCATGGCAGCTCCATATCTCACGAGTGTTTTCTGCCATGTCTACAAAGGTTTAAGTAAGTGTCCCATCCACCTGTCCCCAGTTGTCTAGTGTGGGAACTGGGTCCACACTRGTTATGACTCCCTTCTTGTGGGAACCAGATTGTGAGAAAAGGGCAGGATGCCCCAGCAGATACCTGGGTCTCAGCAAGGTAGGATGCTGCCAGAACACAGTTCCTGTTGGATATTGGGAAGACACTTACTCCCTTCTCTAGACCTCCTCTGATAGTGGGATTGTTTAACAAATTAGATTGGGGGATTGCTTCAGTTAAAAATAACCTCCAAATTGCTTATTTTCTCCCACACCTTTTCCCTTACCGAGTTTCACCCACTGACCACAATCAACACAACTGAAGGGCCTGCATGGAAGGAGGGCTCCTTAAGATTGTATTCTTTAAAAAGGATATATCAAACCATTCCCTCCACTACAGCCATTTTTTTTGCCACAGAATTGGTGTGATTCACTTCATAGCTTTAGCACCCTTCTTGTTAAAGGAGGTGTTATTATGATTCTGTCTGTTGAGGTGCTTTTAACGGAATTTGTCACCAGATTGGGCATGTTTGGTTCTAGGTATCACATGAGACCACTAGGATCTGTGACAACTAACAGCTCTGAGATACTGCAGAGATGGTCACTAGTTGTGCCTATGTAACTGCTTTCTGCAATTCTGTGCCTTCACAGTTGTCTGTATGACAGTTAGCTTTTCCTGTGTGAAATTAGTACCCTTGTGCAAATACATCCTCTACATATATGTCCTCACTGCAGCACTACAGGAAAGCCTTCAGGCCTTTTTCCAGGCTGCAAGGAAGCCACATCCGTGTATGTAGCTGCACAAGTACAAAGTACAACTTCAAGACACTTTTCTTTCTCACTGGTATTTTTAATGTTTCTCACAGCCGTTTTTAACACAATTATTAACACGCAAGTTAGCTACCCCAGTCCTCATCACTACTGGAGCTGTCAGTGCAGATCAAGACAAACTCGTTCATCAGCATTTAGAACATATCGCAGCAGCAAGGCATCAATGACAAACTGAAATTGTGGGAAAGACAACATCCCCCAAACAGTGTTCCAGTGTCATGCTTTGCTAGCACAAGATGGGCATCATCTCCTGGCAGTGCTGGGAGAAAGCAAATAGGAATATTATTCATTAAAAAATGTATTCAAAGTACATATGATATATCCCAAAGGCAATAACTATGTTTACCCATCTGTGATACAGGAGCATGCACATTGCCCCTAGAAAACCTCCAGAATTGCATTAAAAAGCCTCCATAAACTATGTTAAAAAACCATTCCCAGTTGAAAGTATTTGGCAATGTACAGGTATGAGAAACATTCTTCTCCTCTATGAGTTTGACAGTAGACTCAGCTCTATTAATTTTGCTGGGACTACAGAGCTATTTGGAAGCCAGCTATTTCAGCAACAAACTGATGAGCATCCTGGGTTGGAAAGCAGGTTTCATATGGAAGCATAATTACCAGATCTCATACAAAACTAGACAACTGATTATCCCCTCGGGCCCAGGCAGACTGACTTTGTCAGGGTTGGGAGCAGAAAAATCTTCACCTTCCATTCTGCTGATTTTCTTAATTTTGGTAACAGAATGCTTGCATAGGCAACTAAAGAGCCATGTGGCCTTGCATACTTAGCTTCTGTATTGATGAGACCCGTGAAGTAAAGGCACCTAATAGCCACCTGTTTATGCTTATGAGTATGTAAAGTTCCATATGTTTCTCTCTCTATAGAAAAGAGGTGAACATATAAAAAGTTATTTTGGTATGATGGGTGAAAGCCGCTGTGATTCCTATCTAACTGCCATAATCTGCCATGGTATCTTCTCATAAATGCTCTCCTTCCTACAATATATATTTAAAAAAAAAAACACAACACAAAAACCAAACAACATTATCTGGAACCATTTAGAACCTTATTAAAATCATTATGAATCAAATTACAAAACCAAATGTTTTCCAACCCTAAGATAGCAAGGAGATCTCCAGAGTAGGAGACATATGGTAAGCTTGAGATGCTAAAGTTTGGACATTTTGAGGTCAAATATAAATATTTTTGCACTTTTTCATAAATCATAAAATGACTGAATCAAATTCACTTACACTTTCCTAAGAGAGCTTGGTGGACCATTGAGGGGAAAGACAGATGGAAATAGCAAACCTGGAAAAAAGTCCAGCTGGTTTGTCAAGAGCTAGCATTATTGCTCCTATAGATCTACTTTCTAAATGTAATCTAGTCTACAACCAAAGTGCACTGATGCCCAATAATTTTGGGGAAAATTACAGATAGAGACAAGGATAACTACACATACATAATAACTACACGAATGTATAACCATTGTCACACTCCATGAATCCTCTGCACCTAGTGGCATTTCACTAGGTGGAGTGCCTGCCTAGCCATAATATGATAATTAGTAAGCCCCAAACGTAATCAGCCCATCATTTTCAAGAAAAGTTTTAGGCATTGATGTACACATTGGTAGAGAGAGAGGGTCTGGGAATCTGAAAAAATTATTTTCACTGGTATGGGAGAGAAAACACAGCCCAAGGATCACTCATTTAGTCCTGTGGGAAAGCATGATTTGATAGAAGGATGTTTTTACCACCTTTTTACAGAACAGTATATGCAGCTCTCTTTTACTTGTTATATAGAGTGATAAAGTGTACCTCCCTGTAGCTTTATAGACTTCCCATTTTCAGTCTTAATTAGAGTCTGGAAGGAAAGGAGTATGCTTTTTATTCTCTCTTTTTCTTCTTTTCCCCACAAAAAACTGAGAAAACCAGTAGTTAGGCTTACCTAGTAGAGCAGCAAGTAGCCTTCAAGGAAAAAAAATAGCAGAAAGACCTTCTGTCCCAGACTAGCAGTTTCTGTTCCCCAAGGTATTGCAGAATACTGGGAAGAGCTCAGTTCTTCCCAACTTCTCTGGAGCTGACTTGATTGCTATTACTCTCTCCCCTCACCTCTGCCACCCACTCTGCTACCTCCTCTGCTCCGTCTGCCCCAGCATCCTCTTCTCCCCGTCCTGCCCCAAAGACCATCTCTCCTATCTCTCCATCATCTCCTATCAGGATGAGCCTTCTAGTGCCTAACCCCTGTTCTTCCACGCATGTGCTGCGTGGCCACAGACAAGTCTCCTGTCTTGTGGCTCSCAGAGGCTGAGATTTCAAAGGGACAGTTGTGCTCAGCTATGTGTCTGTCAGACCGCGTAGGAATGAGCAGCAGCAACTGCCAGGGACCTCCTGAGAACAGGGACAGCCCAGCAATATTTTTGCAGAAGAAGGAATATAACAAAACAAAGTGAAATCATTTGTGCTGGCACACAGTTCAGGTGTTGTGCAAATTACCTGTCTCTGCTAACTTGTTAGTAGTGAAAATTGTAGTTCAAAATGCTGTTAGATGTAGCCATTGAAGTGTCTAGAGTAACAGCAGACATCTTTTTTTACCCAGTGTATGAGCGTAGAAAGAATAGCCTGGCCCTCTGAGGCATGAAAAAGAACAAATTAGAATGAGGATAAAATGAAATAACACAGATAGTGGACTTGTGGTTGCAGCGGTTTCTCTAATGCAAAGGGCAGATTAGGCCTTTATCAAGGATCTGATTTGCCAGAGCAGAAAAAAGGAATTCTGTGGACTGCAAATACGTTCAGAAAGACAAAGAGTAAGGCTTGTTTAAAGCCAATGAGCCCAGTTCTTCACTCACAGAGACGCTATCCCCCAGAGTAATCTAAATAGAAGCGTTGCTTATTTATGCCAGCATGCACACGGTGAAAGGATACATGAGCCCATCATATGCAAATGATAATTCACGACAGAGAAAATGGAAAATAACATCAAAGCAAAAGATTTCTTTGCATCAAGACTGCCAAGAGAGCACTGTACGTACAATGTAAATACAGTGCCAGACTCCTAGAGACCTGCAGATATTTTTGCTGAAGTAAGTCAATGGCAGTGTGAAAAAGATCATCTGCAATTCGGTTCTGTGCTTTGTTCTGGAGACAGGGGCAAGCCAGCAACGCTCTAATACGATGTTTCATTCAGAGCATAGCATATGTATGTAATAAAGTGAAAAGGAAAAATGTCAAGAAAAAGTAGAGACTGGGACATCTTGACTTTGTAAAGCTGAATCATTCTTCAGCTAAGAACTAAATTAGACAAATGACAAATCTACATTTTACCAAAAAGCTCTTGAATGCATAAGAGTACCTATACAGAGAGAAACAAGAGAGCGGTGCTCCCTGTTGGGCTAATAAGAAGTGTCATTATGCCCCTCTTCAATGCTGCTGTTCAGTAATACCTGTCATGTGGAGGATAATAATGATAAATTTCAGAAAAATGAACTCTGAATTTATTTTTTCTAGTGAAATAACCCAGTTTTCTAGAATACTTGTTGGGAGAGTTCATAAGTATGCATGCAAATTGTAGTGATTAGACTGAATTTAAAAATGTGCTCGATAGGGCAACAACATCCAAATGCCAAGTTGTAAAATTGATCACTYGAATGCAAACAAATCCAGATTCACTGGGTTCAAACATTTGAAATCACAAGTCATTCTGTTCTAAAAATCAGGAGATTCAACATTAATAAATGTAGGATTACATTTATCACTCAGTTGAGTTGGATATTTTAGGATTCAAATGTCCAAACCCATCTGCCAATCAAGATTTAGAATGTGACTTCCTATATGTATATATATTTTAGAGATAGAAGAAATTTTGATAATAGCAAAGAAGCTTGGATTTCAAGAAAAATACCAAGTCTCCTGAGAGTTCAGAGTACAGCAGTACTTCAATATCTCTAGATAGCCACAGATAATTAAAATGTCTTTGGTCACTACATTTGGGGCTTACCAGTGCTTGAAAATGGCATTCCAAAAAAGTCTTTTAATAAGTGGTCATACAAATGGTTCTGATTCACCAAGTAAGAAAAACATGAAAGTAAATTGATGTTCTACTGGGGAAAAGAAAATTATATATAGGACTATTTCAGAGAGAAATCTGTATTTTGGAGGTGGAAAATGAAGGCACAGCAGAAGATATTTTCCTGTGGAATTCAGATGGAACATTGCATTCCCATGGGTTTTTACATGTTATTTACTTCAAGAAGTGTGTCTTGTCTCACGCTGCAGAAAAAGCACATACCAGTTTGGGCACTGGCATAATGGCATAACCTAAACCCTGTATATGCATGTGCACACATTCTCACATGCTCAGCAATATGCTAGAAGAACATTAATGAGGTTACTAAGTCAAGCACTCAAACACTAGAAAACACCCATATTGTGTTTCCCCGTGCAGCATCAATTTAACCTCCCATGTGCTTGCAGTACAATACAGTGTTAGTTAAATGTTTACAGTCTGGTTTTTTTCTACAAAACTGAGGTCTCATTCAGTGCATTAACTAGACTGCTGGCCAAAGTGAGCCCTGGACATGATCTCAGGCTCTTGAGGGCTGCTGTGTCCTTGTGTGTGCTCTGTCCCAGTGTTTCCTACCTGCAGGTGTCCCGTAACTTCTCTCCGAGACCTACACAGGCTCCCTCCCACATCCCACTGGCCTCCTTGTGCTGCTTTCCAGCCCGCTCATCTCCTCTCCCCGAGGGCCTCCCGTTACCTCTGCTGCCTGCAAGACTCCCAGCGTAGGAAATGCCCTACATAAATATTTCTGTGTGGGCGCAGTCCTCCTCTGGTGCTGCTAACCGCCTCCACTGCTGTCCGCAGTCCCTGATCTTTGCATATCAAGTCTTCATCCTTCTGCCCTGCTCCAACATCCAATCTTTTTCTATCATCAGTTTCCTAACCTAGTTTGCCTCCTCCACTTTCCACACATTGATACTCACAGTCCAGCACTTCTCCCTCTGCACTACGTATCACTTCCCTATTTAACACAGCTGGGCCCTAACAGTAGAGGAATTGAGATGAGAGCAGAATTGAAAAATGAATAAATATGACATGTGATGCACTAGGTACCCTGGGTACAGTACTTGGCCAGCTCTCCCTAACAAGGCCACACGAACAGAGGACAATATGTTTCAAATAACAAGTCAGTACCACACGCCAAATTTCAAGTCCATCCTCCAAAAGATGGGTATTTTGGGACTTCTCTATAGAACAGTTGAAGTGTTTTTTAAGCAGAAAAACACATCCATTTTCTTCTAATCCTGTTTCCAGGCATAGAGCAGCCACTTTGGCCACTGGAATTAAAATAAATCATTAAAATAAAAACAAAATGTAACAAAGTATTCAAAATATTTTATATCCAAAATAATAAAATAAAAATATAGTAATAGTAAATAAATCATAGTCTGAGCACACAGCAAGGAAGATTTTAGCTCAGACAAAGTTTGGCGAAGTCATAAGTAACTGAAAAGATTTCTGTAATAATTCTTACACTGAGTGACCTCAAGTATAGAAAGCATTACTACCAAACATTATAACACTAATAATTTCTATCCAAGCTTGAAAAAGAACTGCCAGAGTTGGAATTTAAAAATGAGTTGATTGTGTCTTGTGCCATCTGATAAAATTGTATCCTTGACTGTTGAGTTGTAACCTCAAACAAATATCAATCAAGACAGCAAATCAATAAAATGAACAAAGGTGATTACTCAGGGTTATAATTCCTCAAAAACATGTATTCATGAAATACTATACCAGGAAAATTTAGTGGTAATTCCACTTTGGCTGAAAACCGTCTGACTTCATTATTCTCACAGATACTTGCTATGAGCTTATTAATTTTGAAGCCAATAATTTTAATGACTTCTCCTGTTGACAGGCAGCATTCATTTCCAAACATTTCATAGATGGAGCCTGAAAAGAAATACAAAAGGAAAGAAATGCATTATTCAGATTTTTCTCACTTTGTCAAGTGTCTTTACCTCTTTGAATGAAAGCAAAAATACTTAAAATAAGTTATATGAAATAATACTTATCCTGCRATAACTAACCTAATTTTCATTTTCTTCCTTAGTGTCATGAGAAAATCCATCTTGTGACTTCAGTTATCTCTAGATCAGCTCTATGTGTACACTGTTCTTAGATGCATGTAAGGAGAACAAGGTCTGAAGAACCTGCATTTCTGAGTTATTAGACCAAAACGGAATGAGGCAGAGCATAGGATTGCCTGGGTCATCAGGAGCTGCCTCCTGAAATCAGCTTGGGCAGGAAAAGTGCCTCCGCACGGCACAGGGCATAGCATATCCCATAGGAAACAACAGACTACAGCAGAAGACAAAAAAACATAGACCCTAGAAGGTGTCCAGGGAGAGGCCAGGAGACATCAAAGTGCAACCAGCATTTGAGCTTTCTGTAGTGACAGAAAATCTGAAGAAAGTACAAGAAATTGGAAAACTGGCAAATTAACAGTGGTAATCTGTCGTGGTTTAACCCCAGCCAGCAACTAAGCACCACCCAGCCGCTCGCTCACTCCCCCCACAGYGGGATGGGGGAGAGAATCGGAAGGCTAAAAGTGAGAAAACTCATGGGTTGAGATAAAGACAGTTTAATAGGTAAAGCAAAAGCCGCGCACGCAAGCAAAGCAAAACAAGGAATTCATTCACTCCTTCCCATCGGCAGGCAGGTGTTCAGCCATCGCCAGGAAAGCAGGGCTCCATCACGCGTAACGGTTACTTGGGAAGACAAATGCCATCACTCCAAACATCCCCCCTTCCTTCTTCTTCCCCCACCTTTATATACTGAGCATGACGTCACATGGTGTGGAATACCCCGTTGGCCAGTTGGGTCAGCTGTCCTGACTGTGCTGCCTCCCAGCTTCTTGTGCACCTGGCAGAGCATGGGAAGCTGAAAAGTCCTTGACTGGTAGACTACTTAGCAACAAGTAAAAACATCAGCATGTTATCAACATTCTTCTCATACTAAATCCAAAACATAGCACTATACCAACTACTAGGAAAAAAATTAACTCTATCCCAGCTGAAACCAGGACATAATCCCTGCCCCATGCTGAAAGGAGCCTACTGATTCTGACCTGGCAGAAAGAAATTCCTTTTTTGTCTGTGATGTTCAGAAGTTTGAGTGCAGGAATAAGGCAATCCAACCAAGGGTTTCAGTGCTTCCTCAGCAAAACCTGGAACTGCAGCTTGCCCTGCCAAAAACACCCTCCCTTCTCCATTCTTGCTGTGGTCAATCTCTGCTGTTTCAGAAGTGGAGGCAGTGGGGAAGAATAAAGCAAAGCCAAAACAAAAGCCAAGTTATGCAGAAGAAGGAAAATTCTTCCTGGTCCCTGCAGGAGATTAGTAGAAGCTTTGAGACATGGGATTAATTAATTATATATAAAGGCAATGCAGCAAACACATGCTGATTAAATCTTCTTTCAGTTCCATTTGTAGATGGAATTACATTGAAGACAGAACATCAGAAATGTTGACTTTAATGCTAGCTTCCGTTCTTCTGATGCTGTGCAGTTCCTTCCAAGAACTTACCAAGCTCTGTCCTGAAGTGATGTGGAAGTACCCTTTCTGGAATCCCATCTCAGAATTTCATTTCCCTCGTGGTGAGAAACCTTATTCTCATTCCCACTCCCAATGCATTGGTGAGTGTATTCATTTGCTCTGCTACTAACATTGCTCTGCTGTTTAAAATACTTTTTTTCTCATTTTCATTTCTCCCTTCCCCAAAGGGTTTGCAAGGTTAATTTTGCCCATCTCTGGTCACATTTTTGACAAAAATGTAGAAGAAACAAATTCTCTTTATCTCCTTGGAGAAGACAGATTTTCCTTCCCACAATCCCTCTAATAGCCTTTTCTTGCATCTTATTCAGTTTAAAGTCTTTTCTTTTTTTTTTCCTTTTAACGTAGATAACCAGAATGGTCTCAGGCAATGAGAGATATTTAAAACCTGACCTCTGGCTATATAGTAGCAATCAATAATTGAGATGGCCTGTACTGAAATATTGCAATTGCCTGCAGAACTCACTTCCCACAGAAAGTAACATTCTTTACTCCACAGCTCTCCTTGTAGCTGGTGGGGAGAAAAAAAAAAGATTTTTTTTTTTTTTTTTTTTGCCAGGTGTCATATCAGAAATGCAACTATTAGCCGAGTGATTTTCCTAATGCTCACTCAAGATCAGTTCCAGTCACGACCATAGCCTGGGCTAATAAGCATCTCTTACTGAGTCTGGGATATATTTATCAACTCTGCTGCAGCACTTGCAAGTGACAAGCACTTGGCTACCACCTCGGCCTCACTGGAAGTCACTGGGAGACCAACCTGAGCAAAATTTGCTCTGGTTTTAGCCTGAACCCAAAGCCCCAGTAGAGTGCCATGGAACAACAGGTTTGTGTCAGGACAGGAGGATGAGCGAGGGTAACATGAGCAACTGGTTAAGTTTACCCTGTGGTGAAGACATGTCCAGGCAAACCTGTCTGTTGCTTGTGCAATGCTCTCACAATTGAGATAGACACCAGGAAATCCCCAGCTGCTCTCCTGAAGAAGACAGGTACTGATGTACATTTTTAACCCTTTGTAGAAGAATCTAGGTTAAAAAAAAAATTAAAAAATCATGTGGCAGATGCTTTTGGCAGGCTGGATGTGACAACGTTGCCTGGTTTCCCTTGCTGAGAATCCTACATAGGATCAAGGGGGCTGTTGTACCTAGGCTCTAAACTCCCCCAGCAGGCTACTGCCTTTCTGTTGCACACCAGGATGATGATTAGCACAGAGATATTCTGGATTATAGCACTACACAAATATCAACCACAGTCAGGTGAAAGAACATGCTGTTTATGCATCCTTTCAACCAATCTGGTACTAAGCAGAAGACCAAGAGAGCTGCTGCCCTTTAACTAAAAAAGAACAGTCTGGTTTTCATATTGTAAAGATAGTGCATCGTTGTTTGCTCTCCCTTTAGTCCCTGAGCAATTCAGCATTGACTAACTCAGATGTCTCCACTGGATATTGCTACAGCTCCCATCAGTAGGCTGGCTGCTGCTCTAATAAACACATGAGGAATTATCATAGCTCTCATTGCTTTAGCTGAGCTCCATAGGATATTTTATGACAGTCAGAAAAGTGTATGTGCAATACTTATTTCATATTAGAGTGAGAGGGAGAGAAAGATTGAGCAGCCGTGAAGAGGGTAATATTCCTTTTGTGCTGAACCACCTCACTCCTCACATCAGACACAGTAGAGATCACAAGCAACCATGATATTATTAGATACAGGGAATCCCAGAGGACCCAGCGTGATGAGCTCTGCATTATAGAAACATGGAAAGATGAGCAAAGAATTCCAATATTCTCACCCTCAAACAAATATTTGCGAAAACCTACTCAAAATGGGAGCTCATGGCTTCTAGAGGCTTTTTTTCTTCAGTGCAGATTTAGATCACGCTTCTCCAGATTACCTCACTTGAAAATAGAACCCTAGAAACCATTTAACGTATGAAAGTAACTGCACTGACTAATCATGATCTTCGGGCACATTTGCTTTCATGTCTGCTAGACAGCCTTTGCAAGCGTGCCCCTCGACGCAGCCGGGCCCCGCCGTGCACCGGCACGCGGGCAGGGCTGCTCCATGCGAGCACAGGCACTGAGCCACGCAGCTTTGGTGGCCTTGCTGGCTGTGGCCGATTTCCAAATAACGTGGTAGCTGGAGTAGAGCAAACCAAGCAACAGCCCTGAGGGGAAGAATGGAACAGTTAAGAGGCTGAACCTCTCAAAAAAAAGGTGTGACTGAGGAAGATTTAACCACTACTTCAGTCTATATCCGCAGCAGAGTGGTGCCACCAAGAAATAAAGAGGAGGGCCCTGTTTCTGATCATGGCTGGTTCTGAAAGACTTACTTACAACTTTTATCAGGTTTGCTTTTCCTCAGGCACAATAGCTTAACTACAAATTGTATGGCAGAGAGTTTGAGAAGTCCTGCCCTCCATCACAAAGCAAAAAGTATAAACGGAGCTCGCAAAAAAGTGAAAACACTGATCAGTTAGTGACGGCTCCAAGGCTGAAGATCCAATCTGGCAATATCCATGAGAAGAGACCAGCTCTGCCAAACACTCAAAAATAGATGCTTGGATGACACAAAAAACAGCCTTTGACAAAGCAATCAAAATTTGCAAAACATGGGAAATGCAGATAACAACCTACAGAGGGTAAACAGTGGCCTGGCACTGTAGAGATGGCAGAGAATCTAGAACACTGCAAGAAAAGGGTAAAATACACAAGAAAAGAAAATCTGCGCTCATAAAAGAGAGAAAGTACCTGAAGGAGACAAGCATATGGAGTTCAAGCTGGAGTCTACAAAAAGCATTACATGGAGCTGCAGGCTCTGTTTGAAACGTCAAGGGCCAAGATAATGCATTCAGAAAAAAGATGGATTATACATGCCAGACTGCAAGCCACAAAAGAGTGTGCACAGAATAGACGCACAGGGCTGTCACAGCACCTTAACTCTCAGGGTCTTTCATCAGAACATTGTTGTGGAAAACAAATGGATCATTCATCTAAAAGCATCAGTTCTAGGAAAAAGTGAGATGAAAATTAAAGCTTAAAAAAAAAGTAATGGTTTTAATTAAAATTAAAAAAAAAAAAAGAAAATCAGGGGAGCTGGTTGTTCTACCATCAAAGGAATAAATTATTACATGGGTGTATGTCCCCCCTTCCTTCTTCTTCCCCCAGCTTTATATGCTGAGCGTGACGTCATATGGTATGGAATATCCCTGTGGTCAGTTGGGGTCAGCTGTCCCGGCTGTGTCCCCTCCCAACTTCTTGTGCACCCCCAGCCTCCTCGCTGGTGGGGTGGGGTGAGGAGCAGAAAAGGCCTTGACTCTGTGCAAGCACTGCTCAGCAGTAACGAAAACATCCCTGTGTTATCTACACTGTTTCCAGCACAAATCCAAAACATAGCCTCATACTAGCTAATATGGAAAAAATTAACTCTATCCCAGCCAAAACTAGCACAAGGACTTCAATTACCTCCTCCTTTATCAGATTCATTTGAAAGAGACCAAGAGGTTGAAAGATTATGAGGGTGAGAGGTTGGGAGGAGGATGGCTAACAGACCGAGACCGTGATTGCAGAAGCCTCATTTTTAACGATACCAGGATAAAAAAATCATTAAAAAATGAAACTCTGCCAGCCATACAAGAACAGATTCATTTTTGGGGGTGCAATTGGACATACAGTATTGATTGTAATTACATATTTGTCTGCAGCTAGATTGCCTTAGCCCTGATTTTAGCCCTGCTTGGCAGTTTGCCTGGAATAGTACAACGAAGATTACATTCAGACAAGAAAAATGTTACCTGTGTGATTTGTCATCTGGGCATTTGCAGCAAATATTTGTGCTGATAAAAGGGAGGGAGGAAAACTGCATAGTTTTCAAAAGGGACAATAAAAATTCTTTTTCCTTTAAAAGCCACGATAATTAGTCTTAAAACATTGTGAAAATACCTGCTGTGTGACAATGTGACCCTGAAAGGTTTTACTTCAGCTGTGTGATGCAGACCCACACACAAAATAGACTGAAAAATAAAATTAAAATTAAAATGGACCTTTTAGTACATTTATTTGCTGTTGCACAATAGTAACTGTGTTTTTCCCACTCAAGCCACAAAGAAAGTGTAAGACGTTGAAAATGTAAATCAAGTAACCTTAAGGACTGAATCTTTTTGATTTGAGAAAGATGTATGCAATATCATGCAAAAAACATTTTAGCAGAACCCAGAATAAAGTAGCTTATTTACAGTGATCAAACAATGCCCCTGAAGGCTGTAATTAAAGAGCTTGTTGCCTTTGAATCCACCTTTTCTGGATTGTTACTTTGTTCAATAAAAAACATATTTATATCCTTTCCTAAGCTCACCTCTAGTTTGACAATCCATATTAGCAACTGCTGTGATCACATCAAAGCAGCCATAACAATTGGTTCAGTATCTTTTTCCTTCATCTTTCCTAAAATGCTAAGCAGCCACACCACCATCCTCCCTAACATGAGCCCTTTGTTTGATATATTTCTCATTATAAGTACAAGAAGAGTCTTTTTGTATTAAAAACAACAATATAAAATATAAATATAGTGAATGCCTGAGATGAATAATGTCATTCTTCATGTCAGGCCGTATGACAGTACCGCTGAGAGAAATACTTTATAATACAAGGTAGAACAGCAAACATCTCGGAAATATTTCCCTTTTTCTTCCCAGCAGCTTAGAGCCCCATTCGGTGACTGCTCTCAGAGTGAATGCTTCACTGATGCTGATAGGAAGTACGGCTCAAAATCAGGTCCATGACTAAACAGCAATGATACATCACTCCTATGTAACTCCCTTTTGTCGCACGCCCCTGGGCAGTTTAGCAAGGAGGGCTAGGGAGAGCAATGCAAACAAGACAAAAGGCTTAACCAAGGTGGCACAGAGGACCATTCAGCAGGGCTGGAGCTCAAGCCCAGGCTGGCTGACTCCCAGTTTAACCGTCTGTCTGCTACAGGGTGCTGCTAAGCACTTCCAAATATCCCCCATTCTCTTTTTTTTTTTTTTTTTTTTTTTTGACAAAGACCAAGATTTTCTCCTAACAACACCAAAACGCTTTTCAGGCCAAACACTAGGCATTGATTCCCTAGCCACATGAGTTGTTTGAATCCTTGAAGGAAAACTTCTCCCTTTCATCTCTCAGTAGCACCCACTGAATTCATTGCAGCTGGCAGGCTGAGCGGTCTTTGAAAGAAGATCCAAAGAACCGGGAACCTGGCTGCTTTGCAGGGAGATGAAAGATCTCCCGACATGTCCTGAAAGAGTAGAACTTTGTCCCAACGTCCTTTTCCCAGTGCTCCTTTCTCCACTATTATGTTGTCATCGGTTGCCCATATGGGTGCTGTCTTCCCAGATCAGCGGTGACTCTGTTTCAGGGGCTGGTGAAATGATTCTGCTTTCACATAAAGGCACGACCCACTGGTGCAGCCATTCAGCCAGAATTACAATAGCCTGCTTTCCCCTACGACATAGCTCAGCTGAAATCACAGATTTATTAAGGCTGCTACAAGCTCCCAAAGTAATATGAAGGCATAATGTATCTATAATTAGTGTCAATAAAAAAGATATCATTCTTTATGGGCATTATTTGGGGGTTAGCCAATTGTTCAGAGTTTATGCTCTTTGGCAAGACGAGAGATCTATTTTAAAGTTGTGGGGAGGAGAGTTTTGCTTAATAACTTTAATCATATTATACTCAGATTAAGCAGTAGGGAGAAGCAACCAATTTCTGATGGTGAGAAGTTAGGTGTCTTTTTTTTTCAGTCAAACACCTCCTGAGCACCGAAGATGCTAATCAGCATGCTGGATTTTCGCCACTAAACACAAATAAACTAACATCTTGTGGGGAAGATACAAAGAGGCTGAAATTCATATGCACAATGGCAGGCAAAGAAGGAAGCATGCCCCAGCTTCTCTCTCCAACCCCAGGCTGTGAGAGTGGATGCAAATAGCATAAAGCACCTGTATGGCTTTTATCCACCCCTTCCTTCCTACCCCTAGAAGGTGCACCCACCGAGAGCGGGTGAGCCCAGTTCCCCTGTGCCCAGACGGTGCTCCAGAGGCCCAGGGGTAGCAATGGTCACGAAGGCGGCGTGACTTTGTGTAGAAGATCCTCTGTCAAGTGACAGAGCAACTTACTAGGCTTTGTAACAGCTCTTCTTTCTTTAACATGTCCTAAGCAACAAAAATCTGCAGGTTTGGTCAGTGTGGGACACAAATCCTCCAAGGAGTTCAGCTGCTGAATTGCCACGGAGGTAAACTCCCGTCAAAAGGCTCTGTGCAAAGAGGGCATCTTATCTTGAYCATACCTAGTTAGGCTGCAGAGGGTCTGATTTTTGCCGGCATGAAACCATCAAAAAACAAAAGCTGTAAGATTTATCTTTTGCCATATGAAGTCAAACTTTAAATGTCAAGTGCATTAAGCCATTTCAATCATAATGGAATTTTCTAAAAAATTACTTCTGCAGTTTCTGATTTATTCCTTTCCTGATAGGTTTGTGGCTTTTTTTTTTTTTTTTAATACCTTCTTCCRATTCTCATCTATCCGGAGGGCTCACGCTCTGCATGTGGCAGCAGAGCTTTGTGTGTGCAGCACCCACTATAATGGAAAGAGCAAGTGAAACCACAGCTCCAAATGCAACACCTTTGACTTTTTGTCTGGGTTTACCCACACGAGTCGGAATTACTGCAGCAATGAAGAGAATGCCAAAAGCTGCYTTTGAACAGTATTAGTCACTGTTTTAGCTGTTTGTGATTTATTTAGTTTTATTAATTTCCTTTACAGCGTTAATTACTTTGATTTAAGGTATGTTTATTGAAGTGTATGTTTAACAGCAAATCTCTGCTTTGTTGGACTGGGTTTAAGAAGGCTGCTTAAATTAAGTTGTGGGATCAGGCCAGAGTCTTGAGCACTTCACTGGTACAGCCCAGGACCAGAAACACGTTTAAGCATCTTCCCCGACTGAGATCACAGCACGCTGCCCCTTGTGCCATTACTGCGTGTCCAACRGAGCTAACCAGAAACAGTGAACCTGGACTAATGCCATGTTTCCTCATGCATAGATCACCAGTTACTGGAAGAAAAAATAGTCCACAAAAGCCCCGTAACTCAGCAACAGAGCATGGTCATGGGCTTGTGCATCATGAGAAGTTTATCCCAGGATCTTCCCTCTCCTCTCATTTGCTATAGTTGTCCCTTTATCTCCCCGGAGCCTGAGTTTGTGAAAATTGTCTTGGTGTTTTTGTAGGATGGCAGGTTCATGTGTAGGGAAACAGGGCTCCTCCTGCTGCAGACCTCTTCCTCACATCCCTGGAGGCCCAAGTACAACAACAGCCGGGGAGTCCTTTCCGCTGCAGGAAACCAGCACATTGAGGGGAGCTTCAGCCAGCCAAGGCAGGGGGTTGACCCCTGCGTCGAGACAAGCCAGGCAGTTTGGGTATTCTGCCCACCTCCTATGTCATCCACAGAGAGGCTTGGAGCTGAATGTCATGGAACAAAAATCCCCACAAGGAGATCCTCGAAACAACTTCACCCTCAGCACCAGCTACCCAGGGTCAGATTTTGCTCACTGTGTCTGGATGAGTCATCCCGTTGAGGGCAGCGGCATGAATAAAATGAGCAATATTTGACCCATAAAAGTCAGGTTTTGTTCTCATATTGCATTCACTGAAGGGCACTTTCCTTCTTGTTCAGAATAAAACATGTTTTTGAAGCAGCCTGAACAAGTACAGGAGAGTTTCAGTGGTACATATTAATAGAGAAAATTTACTAACATGCTCTGACTACTGACCACAAAAGAGAATCCAAACTATCTGTTACTCCTGCTGTACCGAGGGCTCTTGCTCCTAACTGCTCAATCAAGAGGAAGGGGAACAACTGTGTTCAAGGGGAAAAACTCTTCCATTTTTACAGACAGATTTGGCTTCTATCTCTGTAAAAAATGAGACAAATTAGCAAGTGCAAACACTGTACTACAAATTTCACCAATTTCATGTGCAATGCTCCCTTTGGCATGCACTCAAATGAGACTCCAGCCAGTAAATGCACAGGTCATTTTTATTGATCTTCCACCTCTAAGAAATACAACCCTAATTATCTTCATCAAAGCTGTTCAAAGCTGTCCATGCTTTAGCCTCTGTTTAAATTGTCTTGTTGCTTTTTATAAGAAAAAGTGCCTTTATTAATCCTGAAGAGGTGGCTTGCTTGTTTTATTCATACGTATTACAGACCACATATCCTAGCTTTCATCAACTTATTGGCTTGTCACCCTGATAAGGGAGCAGGATTTGTTCCCTCTAGGTTGGCTTAAAAACAGTAAAAAAGTCATTCCATCCTACATGATCGTTTTCTAACTATTAGTGTTCGGAGCRATTTCTTGTCTAAATTAGGACTTGGGGCAGCTGAGACTTGATATACAAGGATTCCTGTTCTATTCAGTTTGCCTAGCTGCGGTTATGGAGTTAACAGGACTTTTCGTAAGTGGTTCCAGTGCTCTGCTGCAGGCCAGCCCATCGCTTCCCTGAAAGGCTCACAGAAGCCACGCTGGAAAGATGCTGTTTCCCAGTAACAGAAGCAGAAAGGGTGAAATTGAAACTGCAGAGACAGCAAGCAGGCGTGGATACGCAGCCAGCAAAGGAGAGCCAAGGCGAACCGTGAGCCTAAGCATGTTTGTTATCTTTATGGTTCACCAGAGTTTTGCAATGGAGCTATTCACATTCACCAAAGAAGGAGCTTTAATCCCAAAGGGCTTTGTTTGTCATCACCCCTTAGGCATCTGTCGGAGAGCCCCAAACAGCCACCCAGAGAGGGCATCCCCACCTGGCAATACTGAGCATCTTTAACTCCCTTAGGTCTGGAAGGGCATTAACCAGGGATGTATGTGTGACCCCACTGTTGTCTTTTCCCACCATTTTCTCCTTGCGTGGAGAGACCTGGCACTTTCCAGAGCCCCGGGAGAGGGAGCAGGGAGCGGAGCACCGCACTTACAGCGTGCTGCTTCACTGCACTCCCAGCCTGCCAAGGTGGAGGCTGCTGGCTTACAGATCCCTTCTCCCCAGAGAAAGAGCACACAGCATAAACTTTCTGGATGAGTTTCACAGGTCTGTCATAAAGAGGAGACGTCCTGACTCTACGATTCACATAACACATGTGCTGCTTTCGAACTGCAGAGAGGAGCTACCAACTCTCCCTATAATCTGGCAAGTCCCAATCCTTGGGGTCCTAATTCCATCGCTGATGTGTGCATTTAGCTTTAGGGGAATAAAAAAAAAGGCAATGTGGGATTTCTATTTAGGCGGAGCAAAAATGGGAAGGCTGCAGGTAGGGAACATGGCTAGTGGCAAGAAACACCAACAGAATAGGTGCCTTGWACAGTTCTACATTTTTCACAATTAAAGTCTGACACTTTTTACTGTCCTGCCACTGGTTAAATTAAGCCTGCAGAATATTAAATTCAATTACCCATAAAATATTATATCAGTATTAAAACAGACATAATTTTTGCAACATAAAGATGAAAGCCCATACTTGCATGCTATCTGTAAAAATCAGCGGTCATACAGTACTTAGTTCACTAAGCATCAATATTTACTAAAATGTTCAAAGAAAAATATTCAATCAATCAAATCAGTTTCCAACGGAGTTTCAGTAGGTTTTTTAATTTTTAATAAATATTTTAACGAACTATTAAATTGTCATGTACTTCAGTCTACACTGTAGTTCCTTTCTAATCAGTGCTGATTACCAAGATATTTGTATCTGGCAAATTTGCTCTCATTTTATAATCAGCCTTCCTATTCCCTTCAGGCATTCAACAGTCCAGTTTCTGTAGCAATGATATTATGACTGCAGAGTCCAAAACAACTGCCCCGACAGGCATCCCTGGGGTTTGCAGAACCTCTGCTTTCACTTGTGTTCCTGTTTTCAAACCAGGGATAACGATAAATTCTCCTTTGAGTGTGATGAATGAAAAGCACTTTAGAAGAACTCGGGGCTATTACTAAAACCCCGTGTTCCTGACCCTGCATAGTGTTGGACAGTCATAGACGGTGACGGCGGGTTGAGGCTCTGACTATGCAGCCACACACTGCTGGAGGGAAAGGGGACTGGGAACATGGGAGTATGAACAAGCTCCTCAAACYTTGGCTATCCTGCCTGAGGCAAACTGAGTAAGGCTTCAACCAACCCCGAAGTCCAGGTGTAGCATGCAAAACACTGATATCATCCCAGCGAAACCCTTCCCTCTTGCTTCAAGCCAGGAACAGAGATGTGAACAGGAACATAGCTTCCTCAGAAAGGTGTCTAGGTCGTAGTATTCACTACCAACAGCAAAAGTTCAATTGCCCGTAGCTTCTCTAGCTGAAAGTATTCTGAATGGAAACAGGGTCTATAAAGTCCTGTCCGTTTGCAGTTTGGGGAGCTACAGTTAAATACATCACAATTCCATTAATAGCAGCAGGAACATAATTTTTCATAGGCGCCAGTAGAGAAACTAATGCTGGAATGGGTGCACACAGCATATGTTTTCAACTTTTACTCTCCACCAGGAACTGCAGCAGGCAGGCTTGGGTCTGAAAACAGAGACCTAGATTGCATTTGGTGCTACATGGGCATGAAGGCAGAATGGGATCTTTTAGAGCTTTTACCTTGCCCAAGGGCAATCAAATTCCCGCTCTTTCCTTGGAGCTTGACTTTGCAGCTTCTAATAAAAATACCTTACCACATGGAAAAAAATACATCCAACCTTACAAAGACTTATAGCATTATGCTTTCCTTATGCTTCCAGAGGTACTGAAACTCTGTCAAGAGCACTGAGGCTAATTTGCAAGTCACATATTTACTTGTAAAATCATCTAGACAYAAGTGCAGTGTGTGCAAAATGTTGCTTCCAGATAGAGTAAATGAAGAGTTTCATCCCGACAGCACACAGTGCACCACAGAAGACCAGTGAATGAATTAAGCTCCATCGTCTCCTTACCACCTAGCTAGCTACAGCCTTCATCGGTTGGCTGCTGCAGCTTTGATGTGACAGCTCTAATGGATTTAGTAGATTGTTATTTACTCCAGTAGCCATTCTATGGACCTGGTTAAGCTGACATTAAGAAACCTTGCATTTTTTTCTGGGGTTGTGGAGAGGGGAATATACATAGAATGTACAGAAGTACAAATTCTTGCTATTTTAAATTCTTACACCAGAAAATTAATTGTCCCTTGTGATTGACCCGTTTCAAACAATTCCATGTAATGCTTTAAAAATAAATCTTCTCCCTTACTATCTGCATGTTGTGCTGAGAATGGTTAAAGATTCCTATGAAATCCAACTCCGTAAAACTGTTAATCCAAGTAGGACTCAGCTGAGCAGGCTGACTTTGTAGCTGGTTYGGAGCTACTACAATCAGTGTACGAATGCTCTGATTTCATCCCTGCAACCATAGCAATAAACCCATGTTCCCTGTCAATAGACCTGCCATTACCCACAATGTGATTGCTGGTATACTGCATGTGGTAAGAGAAATCAAAAGGGTTGTTGTGGGGCGGGGGGATCTGTCTGGGGAAGGACTGAAGAATGGTTGTCCTAATGGAAATTCAAAGTGCACAAAGTGGTCCACTCTCCTGTTTAGCAGCATAACAGGAGTTACTTCAGACTCTCTCTGAAGCACTACTCTCGCTTCAGAAAATGCAACATAAATCATAATGCAATCACAGAACAGTGTGTTCACCCCTGCTGCCAGGTACGGAGGGGAGCAAAATGTTCAGGAGAGATCTGACACAGACAGAGAGCTCAGGGAGGGAGGGAGGGAGAGGAAGGGACAGTCTGGCCTGAGAAGATCTTTTGTAGCCCTAGATCCTGCAAACCTCTCAGGCACAGCGTCTCCAGCATCTCTAGCTTCCTCTGAAGCAAGGAAGAAGAAGAAAGAGGAACCAACACAAGCCTGCTAGTGGACATGGGTGTTTCTAGGTATCTGCAAGTAGTCTGGGGATGTGCCGACTGTGAGGGAAAGGAGCCAAGTAGCACATCTGTATCAGCCTTGCTCGTTGTATAAGCAGGAAACACCTGCATATATGTTAGTGCTGCATCTAGCCTGCTGATGGAAACACGTTTGAGTGCAATTGAGACGAAGCCACTGGGAGCAGAGGACAGGAAGAGGTGGTGCTGCTGAGGACTGAAGAAGCATCAGAGCAGCACAAGGGCTCTCGCTTTTAGTGCAAACATTCCCAGGTCTCTATAGCACATACCACCCCCTCCCGAGGATGTGCAGGCTCTTTATTATAGACGGACATCAGCTAATAGCTTTTTTCTCTCACATGCGAGGACATTGCTGCAGAATGGTCAGTGGGTTAAGTCTCCACTGTTTTTTTCTCCTTGTGTGGAAGGGTTTACACAGTAAAGCACAAGCTGAAATACCCTGGCTCCAAAGATGTACTGGTATGAGTTTCACCATCCACTAGCAGCAGGATGCAGACTGTAGGAACTCAGAAAGCTGCTGACAGCTGGGCTACCATAATTTTATCATAGTATTTTGTTTATATCTCTCTCTCACAGTATTTTGTGTACACATATACATACATATATACACACACACACACACACATATACATGTACATGTATGTAAATATACATACAACTTGTATTTATATTACCTCTGCTTCCTAGGTGTGTGGAAAGAGACAAATACGGTGGCTACTCCAACTTAAGGAGCTGATCTTCCCATTCTTAGTTTAAATTCCACTCTTCATCACTTAGGTAGTAGCCTCCTTATCAAGAACTTAATTCCGTTCAAGTTCTTGGGCCATTTTAAAATGTAAAACTTGAACAGGCCACATGTCAGAGGTCAGAAAAAGTATATTTTCAAAAGTTTCTGGTAATTTTGGCCAAGTTTATTTCCCAGAATGCCTTTTTGTCTATCATCAGTACTATTCATGTGTCCTAGGCAGTTTCCAGAGCAGCTAGAATGGGCAATCAGGAGAACACGGACAGTACACCACCATCACAGCTTAAGTGTGCTCTTACCCGTTTTCTTTCCACCCCAAGAGGCTGTTCTTGCAGAGGGAAGAATTGCCTACTTTGGCCACAGCACCGAGATCACAGCTCAGACTTTCCATGGCCACAGCTAACGGTGGCTACCTCCTCTCTCCTCCTACTATGGAGCAGCATGGGGATTTTTAGATTAACGTGAAGAAAGATATTGTGGATCCTGAAGCAGGTATTCGACTGAAGCGGAAGCAAGCTTCAGCTCATTTYGTAAAGCCCCTTCTGTTTTATCTAGTGTGATCCCAAGTTTTCCCTTGCAGTGGCAGGGAGGTAACTTTCTTTTCCTAGACTAATACATGGAGCTGACATGGTGTTTTCACKGTCATCAAAGCCCATGCCCTGACCAAGTGCAGGACTTTTCCCTCCAGTGCAAGTGCCTTTACTACCCTTCCACTGTGTTTTGTGCACAAGCAGAACCCAGCAATAAAAACACCATAAAAAGATCTGCTGCAGGAAAACCCAGCAAAATACTGYCCCTGTGATGCTCCTGTCTGGCTCATACCTATCCCTTCGTATTGCTGCACACATGAAGTACCCCTAAATGCAGGGCAGGACTTCAGGAAAACCTTGTGGTCCCTCACGGTCACTTTCCAGATGCTCTGGTTCTTTATTTCTGAGACAGAGAGCACCTCTCYGTGCCAACCCCAGAAGAGCAGAGCTAGGTTTAATCAATTAACTTCTGTGAGGTGATTTGCAATTGCTGGATTGATGGCTCCATGTGAGTGCAAAGCAAATTCATGACTCATTCCAGTACTCTTTCCAGGATACGATGAGGAGTAGCTCCTTCCTCACTGCCTGTGAGAAGACCAGATGCACACCATACCGAAGACATCTCCAAAACCATTGATCATAATGCTGGTTCTTCAAGGGGAAAATTTCAGCTGGTGGGAAACTACTGGGAGACAACTCTGTCGGCATCCTCCCTCTGCCTCCCCCACATCCCAGTCCCAAGGGGGACCCAATGTCAAAGCTGGACTTGCTAAGCCCTGCCAGAAAGCACCCGATGCTCACCTTGGAAATAGATGCCTGACTGGATTTGGAGGACCCTGGGAAGGGCTCTGGGATCCAGAGAATGAATGAACTTCTCCAGGGTAGATGCCATGGTCCGCAGCAAAGCACCATGTGGGTTTGGCACGTAAAGACCAGTGAAAATCTTTTGAGGCAGCAACACTTGCAGCCTGGTGCATGCTGTGCCCAGGAGAGCCGTGGGGCTCTGCGGTGGAGGGGAGGAGTGGCATGGGCAGGTACTTCTGCTTCCTCCCCTCCGTGGCTGCTTCCTCCCACGGCTGCAGCTGGAGTGGGGTGAGGCGGGGGGATGCTGAGCTGGTGGCTCTGCCACCAGGCTGGGGCACCTGTGCCCACTGTGGGTCCACGCCAGGCTGGGAGAGGTGCGGGGGTGCTGTGGTTACTGGGCTTCGGAGGGGGCAGGGGGATCTGCCACAAAACTCCATCTCGTCCGTGATGGTTATTGACCCTGTGAAGAGAAGGTACTGATTATCAGCCCTGCCTAAAGAGGGGAAAAACATGTCTGGGTGGGTTTTGTTTTGGTTTCTTTTTCTTGGAGCACGGCAAAGTATTTTGGTGTTTGTTCTCTTCAGAACCACCAACAGCCTTTGAAGAAAAGAAATGAAACCATTTTGTTCTGATGCTTTTTGCTGCCTTAAATATTGTATCTGGATTTAAGACACACAAATAGAATACAAATGGCTTTGTCATGTAAATGGACATTAAAGCACAATGTTATTATGCAAAATGGCCAAGACTTTTTAATGTCACCAGTGACTTGTGGGGCTTTGAATTTGAGATGCTGCAACTAGGAATGAATTTTAAGAGGCTAGTGCCCAGTACCATGTGAAAATCAGACTGCATTGAGGGAAAACCCACCACGTTGGTCCCAGCTCTGCTGCTCTGAGCCTGATCAAGTGCTGTTATTGCAGCAGCACTCCTCTAAAGAGCGAGACCACGTAGCAAATAAGCGGCAGACTCGGATCACCAGGAAAACTGAAGTGACTGTGATTTCATGTTCCCTTACACCGCTCTCCTGTCTCCCTGAGGTGTCAGGAAAAGTAGGAAGCATGACGTTGTGACAAAACGGTGAGCAAGATAACCAACTGTTTATTTTCAAAAAGCTCGGTAGCTRCATTTTGTCTATATGTAATAATTTACAGGAGACAATATTACTCACTTATTAAAAACCTCACATATTAAAACCCAAAATGCTTATAGTGGGTGCCCAGGCCTTTGAGGTGCCAGGCTAACTATGGGGTTTGAAGAGTTTGTAACTTGGTCTTAACAAATATTGCTCCAGAGAGTGCAAAATAGGTTTTATAAGCAAGGAGCCTGCAGGTGCAGAGCTCACTATTGCCGGTTGCTAACACTGCAGGTGCTGCAGGCAAGATGAATAACAGGACTTTGGGTCTAGGAGTGACAGGTATTAGTAAAAGCCAAACTAACGAACACGCACAGCCAACCACTCATCAACTATTTTAACACAAAAGATCCCTCATTATCCCCTCCCAACAACACACACTTGAAATTAAGCAAATATAATTGATTTGGAAGAGAGCTGGGGAAATCACACACATTCGGTGGTAATCGAAAGACCCATATTGTAAAAAGCTAGTTCTTACAGGGCACAGAGCACTAAAATGTGTGAGTGTTTTCAGCTATTTCAGTGGGACATCTTTATATGTTTAAAAATTATGTGTGCAACTAGCAAATCAAAGCCAATTTTCTTGATGTACTGGCTCCCAAGGTTGTCAGGTATTGTCTCAATGCCAGCAGCTGGGCTTTACCTGTCCACATTGTTGTGGTCTGTGGATAAAGAGCCCCTAAGGCCATTTCTACTGTTCCTGAATTCACTTCTATTTGGCTCTTCACTTTGATAAGATTGCCAGGAACAACACCACAAAAAACATTTAACATAGACWGCAAACGCACATAAAAATGAATAACTGGTTTCAAAATCACTTGAATCCAACAAAGGAAATGTACAAACAGGCATGGATTTCGTACAAGAAAAATCAGAAATTAACCTGTTTTACGTTGCTGAATGCAGCAGCCCAACAGCATGGAGGAGGAGGCTGCAGCTCCGTGCTCCCAGGGCCAACCAGCAGCATGTGCTCCCAATAGGCRCGCGCGCGCRCACACACACACCCACGTATACAGTACCTATACACATAAATACATTGCTAGCCACACAGATCAGCCTAGACGGAAACCACAGTACTCACACAAGCACCAATAGCTTCATCCTGTTCTCCTCTCTGGCTGATCCAGGTGAAGGTCTGTTAGTGAAAAATATATATGTATACATGCGGTGTGGATCCCTCTGGTAGCTGGGCTTAGGCACAGTCCACCCAGTAACTGGCCTCTGATCCTGCTGGCATAAGGGCATGCGAGCAGCCCTCGAGGTGCAGAGCCCCATGCCAGTGGCTGGTACAGCTATGTAATAATACACGTAAGCACACGGACACACATACCTCCCTCTGGCTCCCAAGCCACTTGACCTGCTGGCACCCACACGGCCCTGTGACCCGTGGTCCCGCTCCAGCTGCTGGCACTTAGACCCACACACTCGCGCGCACGCGTGCACACACGCACAGGAAAATAATCAGAAATGGAGCTGAATGAGAAGCCAGGATGGGCTGCGCTGGTGCRGCRCAGGGCATGGCCAGACAAGCATACTGACCAGCAGCCCGCTTCCGTGCGACCAGCCCCTTTTATCCCCTTAAGTCCTGTATTTTCCTTGTTCCACCCTTGTTCCTCCCAAAAACACCTTGATCGCACCTTTTCCCCACCTTTGGTTCCYCCCTAAACATGCCATAGTAAGTCTTGTACTTGGCTATTGCCCTGCACCCCATAGTGAGTCCCATACCTCTAAGTATAGCCTCCCTCAGTCTGTAAGGTGCTCGGGAGAGCCTCTCCCCTCCACTCATGTGGTGGGTGTCATGCCCAGCTCATGGGGCTGATCACCCTCCTGCGATGCCCTGGGGGGGGCTCTGGGCAGGGCCCCATTTCTCTGATGGGTTACTGGGGTGCCCTACTGGTGCTGTGCCTCTGTGCTTCTTCAGTGGGGAGATGAGCTGTTAATGGGCTGATGGCTCTCCTGTAATGTGCCTGGAAATACCCTGGGCAGAGTACCTCTGGGGTTCCCCCACCCGCTGTTGTTCCTCTGTGCTCCTCTGTGTGTGCAGAGACCAGCTTTTTATCACACAAGCTAACAAAACCAACCCTCTTAGGTGTGATGAAGGAACTATACATACACTTTTCTGAAATCGCAATCCGAATCAGGAATGCTATCCACTGCTCACATGTTATCAGAGGAGTCCTCATCTCTGCTAGCACTTAGATTGGTAAATGAGAACCACTGATCTGTTCTCCCAAATGCTCTGCAGGAGCTTCTTCCAGTTTGATGTGCAATGCCAAGTGCAGAGAAAAATAATTTGCCATCTCCAGACCATCCTTGATCCCGGAGTGGAAGATTATCACACCATCATCATGGACTGTTGGTAATAAGGGAGCATTTTGGGGGGATGTCCTATTGGAGATTAAATCCTCAGGAGGATCTTGACTTGGAAAAATTCCTTTTGCTTTGTCCAAGTTTCAATATTGAAGATCAAGGCAAGCTGCTGAAAAATGCATGTATACTGTACTGAGAGGAAGCAAAATCTGAGCCCGTTCTTCCCATACTGAAAGAACAGAGGTCACAAACCTCTCCTTACCACACCTCCATTTCTGGTTTATTATGTTCTTCACAAAGAGCTTATTGGGACCTCCATGTTACCTATGTCCTTCAGGAGTCTGCAGGTAGCATTCAGTTTGGCCACTCCATCCTCTCCCGCCAACAACGGGGTGAAGGTCAAGCCAGGCATGGAAATCTGTAAGACCCAAGGCAGCCACAAGTCCTTGTGCAGCCACGGTGTCGGCAGCTCTGGCTGCTCTGGAAGGCACACACAGACAGGGACCCACCGCTCCCCAYGTGGAAAAGCCCCTGCTCATTCCCCCAGGGGGGTGGCCAGGAACCAGCTGTAGGGGAATATACCTGAAAAGTAGTGGTTAGCTAATTCAGACAAATGGACAAATGGGCAAAACACAGAATTTTGAAAACTATTTCCAAGAATATTTTTCTACCATGCTGATGAACATTCATTTGTTTTACCTACTGGTTTTCAGGAAGCCAATAAAGTGTTTCAAGYTTCCAAATAAAATCAGTTCCGAGCCTGTGAATGTTTGTGATTTATTTTTTTTAAGCTCAGACCATTCTCCAGATAAATGCAGCCATTAGTTGAGCTGGTTGAAGGGAATCTTTAAAATGATCCTGTAAATATGAAAGCAGGCATTACATCTACGGGACGATATGTCCCATTTATTGAGCTTATAAGCACAAGGGAAATGTATTTGATACTTGAGCTGGTAGAACTATAATTCCAAAGAGGAGGATGCTTTAGGGAAACAGGAACCACCAAGCCCTGTGAGGCCGGTGTGAGTGAGGTTTATATTGAATGGTTATGCTATCTTTTGAATCAAACTCGAGGTACTGCAGGAAGTTCAATACACTTATGTATTTTTTCCAGTGTAAGGTGGAAACTCCACCTGTCATTTAAAATAGTCAGACTAAACTGTAGGGAATCCTCCCTAACATAGGTGCATTGGGCTGTGAAATAATCTCCCAAGGGAACAAGTGGACATCTGGGATGTTTAGGCGTCAAATAAATATAGGACTACAGGACACCGTCAAGAACAACTCTGATAAAGAAAGGGAGATAGATAGGTCATCTATTCCTATAGGTGATCAGCTGTAGTGCCACCCTTCATTTATAGGAGTCTACTGGCTCAATCAAGTAAGGCGAACAGTATTTTACTGAAACTGCTCCAGAGGTGAACCCACCATGAAAAGAAGCTGCAGAGACTTCAGGAGCTGGGATCTTCCTCTCCCAGTCAGCACCGGTTTTGGTAGGATCACTCAGGTTTTGTACAACCCACCCAAGAAGCACCTGACACTCAGCTGACAACTATGCCTTTTTAATGGCCCCTGTGATGTAAACTGATGGTCTCGGCAGCTTGAACAAGCTGTCCCCATCATAAGCAAAACATCCAACCCCTGCAATGGTACCCCTGGATTTGTCCCAGAGAGACAGGGACTGAAGTGGCTAAAGACCTAATTTAAACAACAACATGAGTCGTTGTAACATGAGTTACAACATGATGGATGGATCTTTGTGTACAAGCTTTTTTTACTGCTTCTGTATGTATAGGTGGATGGGATCAATTGCCCAGTAAAGTCGAAATGATCACCTCTTAAACACTGAAATCATTCCAAGTAACCTAGCTTTGTTAGCCTAACATTTACATAACTTATCCTCCAGCACCTGCAACAATTGCTTCTAATTTCACCTTAAAACATAAAGCACTCATCGCACAGCATATTTCAGTGACCCCAAAAAGATGTAGGTTTTTTTAACATTCCTACTTCCACAGGCAGCCTCTGCTCATACTGCCCCTAGGATGAGTCAGTCTGGGTAGAGGACTTTTTAATCCTGCAAAGGCATAGCAAGATCCTGCTGAAATTTAAAATAAGGAGCCGTGTTAAAAAGCAAGGATGATTACCCACAGAAATTCATACTATTTCACCATCAGCTGAAGCCCATAGATAAAGATAAAATCTGCCCTTCTAAAGCTATTATCTTGCTCTGCTCCAAGTTTTTGGACTTGGTACAAAAATGGTGGGGTTGAAAATCCTAACACCTTCACGAAGCTGGTGGTCACCCCATGAATTGTGATGGCTCCTGGCTTTAAAATCTTGGAACATTTTAATGCCCTGTGACTGTATTGTGAACTTTCCTTTATGTTTTCAGGAACTACGTTTTGGGTTCTTTGACATTTCCTTACAGCTCAGTGGAGAGATCTTAGACGTACTCTTCATATGAAATTTAAATGGCTTAGCAGGTGTGAACAAAAGGCTGTTAGTAAAAGCTCCTGAGCCCAGAGGGTTGTTTGCCAATGTTTGACTCCAGTGAACAGTCTATTGAAGAACCAGGGTCCCCCAGTGCTTTTAAAAGAACTGAAGCACATGTATACACATTACATTTTGAAAAATAGTAAGTTTTTGGCTGACTGTTTTTATGGACTGAACAATAATAACCTGTGGGTATTTTCTACATTTTATTGAGCAATTCTGTACCTACTGGAGTCAGAAAGGTCTTTCCATTGATTTTAATAGGGGTTGGAGTAGATTCTTAATAAGGAAGAGTTATGGCTTTCAGTTGGTTGTGGCTTCCCATAGAAACACCTTGCTGATAATGGCATTTTAAGTTACAGTCTTGCAAAGAATATTGACATGCATTTTCCCAAAGTTTCTTCAACAAAGAGTAATTGCTTTGCATACACCAGTAAACTGTAGGAAACATATCTCCAGAACTCTCTCTCCAACTGTTGGTAAGTGTGATTAGCATCATTGTCTTAATAAATACATTCAAAGTTTTAGCACTGTGGACGCTCAAACCCTGAAACTTTCAAGTGCTGCATAGGCAGGCAGCTCCGCTGATGTTTTTTTCAACCACAGAGAGAAGGACATGATCTGAGATTTCTAAGCTCTGCACTAGTATGGACTTAAAATCTCAAGCTAAAAATTCCCCCATCTATTGACAAGTATTAATTAATGCTACCTGTCTTTATAAATATATTAAGACGATTGATTCTTAAGTGTTTATAAAGTATTTTGAAGATAAAGTAGAATGCGAATGTTTAATACAGTGGGAGTTTTAGGCCCTTCCAATACAAAGAGGAGCCTGTCAAAATGGGTCTTTATACAAAATGGGCCAACCAATGGACCCCCAACTAGCGTTACCACTTTTTATTTAACAGCATAGAACGTGAACTCAGTATTCCCATGGGAATATTAATATTTCTGTACATGGCGTCACACCCTAAAATCTATCCGGGCACTTGACTGACCCTCACCGTTCCAATAGCTAGGCAAATATTAAGCATTTTTGGTCTCTATCTTTTTGTTTGAGGCATCATTTTGCAGAAGTAGACCCAAAGCAGAGAACTTACCACTTATCCAGGGCTACATGGACAATCTATGGTAGAGCCATGGCTTGTGTCCAGATCTCCAAAGCCCGACCTGAGCGCTGTCACCACAGAACTAGTTTTCTACTCTCTCTAAAAAAAAAAAAAAACCAACAAGAAAAAGAAAAAAAGTCAAACGCAACCACCTCTGCAGATTTCATTAAATATCTGGTTTCTGTGGGTGGTTGTTTTTTGGGGGCAAAGAGAAAGGAAGGGAGGGACTAAAAAAAAAAGAAAGGCATCCCACAGTTTTAGGGAAACATACGGGTCTGTTAAAGATTTACTTTGGGAGGAAAAATTACTTGAGATATCTTCAAATTTCAAAAAGTGTTTTGAAATATGTTTGGCATATCTTCAATGCATTTTTGACAGCTGGAGACATGTTGGAGAAATTTTTTGAATTAATTTTAAATATCACTCTCTCCCTTTGTGATTTCTTGAGTGGGGTGTGCTGTAATTTATTTTTAAAGAGGCAATGTAGGTGTCTAGATGCTGTTAAAGGAATCCAAAATAATTTTTTTGCACCCTGCCACTGTTCAAAGAAAAGGACACTGAATTCATTTAAATATATTTGTGAAAGATTGATTCCCCCAATGGAATTTACACATCTACTTTCACTAATTATTCCTGAAGTTTCACCTATCAACTGACAATTTGCTACAGAAGGGAAGCAAAACAATTTGACTTTCCCTGACAGCAAAGAGCTTTAACAGAACTAGAATGAAAACTGGCATCTTGCACTCCTTACCTCTCTAATGTCTACATTACCAGAAGAAAGAGCACTAATAACCCCTTTTTATGTGAGCATCAGAACCCAGAGTTTAGTTTAAGCAGCTGGGAAAAGAAATCAACAAAACACTTACTCTAATAATGGTTACCTTGAATTTTTTTGTCATCCTTAATATTTACCTTAAATGACACACTTGTTGTCTGACTTTCAAAGTAATGATAAAGTAGTGACACTGTATATGTTTGCCCATTTTTATTGGAACTGAAATATCAGCTGTCATTTTAAAATACATACAAAACCAAACATTTCTCTTTTTTTTTAAAAAAAAATCATTAATGGTTAAAAAAAAGGTACACAGAAAGATAGAGCCTGTCAAGCACACAATTTTATTGGCCTGATTTTGGAAACAGCTTCAGAAAGTTGGAGAATAAACTTAATTGCAATTACTTCCACTCTGTGTATGAAGTTGAATCTAAAAGCAAATTGTTTCTGCAGCAAAATTCGGTGTTCATCAAAGAATAAAGGCTCCGTAAAAAAAAGCAGTTAACACTTGCCAACGTATCAGTTAAATTCATTCTAATTTCCTACCTTTTTCAAGGCATTGATATTACCCTGCTGCAAGGCATTTTAGTTATCATTATTATTTTACTGTATGAAAGCTTAGATGCATTTGCTGCTTAAGTGATCTGCATCTATGGCCTTGTTCCAGGTGTCCCTTGCTCTTTCTTAAGGAGAAGCAGTATAAAGATTTCAGTAATTGGTGGACCTCTTTCTTGGAGGGTGTTTGTTTTTTTTTTTTTTAAATACACAGGAGAATTGAACATAGATGAAGGATTTGAAAAAGCCAAAGCAAGCTGTGGGTAAACTAAGATCTGAAATAAAGAAAGGTTAAAGGGTCATTTTATTGGAAGAGGCAGCCAGACTCTCGGGCTGGCACCCACCAGAGTTTCAGCCCGTGGGAGAATAGGATGCCCAGGGAGGTCTCAGTCTGCCCTCATGACTCCTTATCCCTAGGGATGGTGGGGTTGGAGGCCAGGACCCCTCTGCATTTTGTCACAGGCACAGATACTACTAGTGCTCTATTCTGTTGTTTGTGTCATATGGGTTTTTTAACTTATCAGCCATAAAGTTATTTGGTTTCAGGAAAGGGTCCCAGTGCCATTAAACAGAGCTTGGTTTTTAAATTAATGCAGAATCCAGTACATTTGGCCATAAAAAAATCTGGGAGCAGCGTAAGCAACGTACATTTGCTTCATATCAAGCAAAGATAAGCACCCCCCTCTTTTCCTCTTCCAGCCCTATTTCTCCCTTTCCAAGAGCAGAGTGTTGCCTTTTCCGCTGTGCCTGGTACCATTAACCTAATCAGGGTGGTCACCAAAACCCCTCTAATGTCCTCATTGGAGGCACACGTCCCATCCTCTACCTCACACAAGAGAGAAACACAGTAATTGCAATGGCTGCTGGCCAACATCTTTTTCCAATCCTACACAGGCTTCACCATCTTTGTGGTAGACTACAGCAAACAGGGAGATCACTAACAGCATGCAGCACACTTCCCACTGTGAGAAGCTAAGCCTTTAGAGACTCATTTGGGAAAAGTGCTGGAAAACAAATGTATTTCCTTATCAAATTGGTCAATAAGCCTGTCTTCCCAGCTATGGAGGAGGAAAGAGCACAGGGGCTCTTCTCCAGAACAACCTATAAAAAGACTGCAAAAMCCCATTTTTTCTTGAAGAACCCATAGGTAGCATTTATTCTAACTTTTCTAGTGTATATTTTAGCCCTTGCCTATTAAAATACTCAAGCCAGAAGCTTCACCATGTGTTTTCTTACCTATTTTGTCTGCTTTTCCAAAGCTAAATAAATCTCATTACTTCTCATGTAGAATGATAACTTACTGAGCAGCATACACTGCATCCCTTTCTTCTTGTAGGCAGCCTTGCAATATGGAACATATGTTATCATCCAGGCAAGGCTCTTTCACCTTGTCCTTCTCCACAAACTTCATTTAATTATCTAAGATTTCAGTCTGTAAGGAAACATCCTGGGGCTCTCACTTTGGAGTTTAAGTCTTTCTGCCAGCCCTTCATCTTGTTTTTAGTTTGTTGCATCTACATTTATTTGACATCCAAGAGCATTTGTGACCCTTGGGCATCTCCTTCAATGTGTTCCTAACACATGTTCTTCTGGGTGAAGCATACAGCGGAGCAGTTGGACCCTTCTCCTTCCGTCTCCTCACCATACTGCTGAGACCCCAAGCCAGGGGGTGCTGAGAGCCTGTGGGGCACTACAGCATCCTGGACCTTCTGGTGCTGAGCACGTTGTGAGATCTAACAAACAGCCGGCATGAACAGATAGATACATTTTGAAAAATGGAAGTCTACAGCTCCCTTCGCATCTCTCTGAGGAATGTATTTATAAGTGTTCTTTTAGAATTATGTCAACAAATTAATACAAACAGACTTCCCATGGCTAGAGGATGAAATCTGAAATCTGCAAAGCCATCACTTACACCAAAGTCCATTTTACAAACAACATATTTTGCTCATTTCTTTTTCTGCATTCTGCTCACCTACAAAACCCACCAACAGTATGGCTGAAGACAAGCTTGCCAAGGAAGATTTAATACATTGTATAAGAGAAGGTACTTAAAAAAGGGGAGAAGAGCATCCAATGCAAACACTCAAACTCTTCATAGAAGAGAGAATAAAATAAAATCAAAAGCAAGCAGAATTACAGCAAATGCAGCCCAAAGGTTGAACAAAAATGCTGAAGAAAATTTGCCAATTCCTGTTTTAACATGCAGTTGAGAATGATGTACAGCTTCCTAAAACTAGCAGATAACCAGAGCCCCTTGCTCATCCAAGCCTGTCCTATGACAGGCACTYATCACTATGCTACTCCCTGGAGCTGACCTCTCTCCTTGCTTGGACAGTAGTGAGAAGAGCAATTGTCTCAAGAGATGTTTGTAACGTGGGGTGCCTCACCTCATTTTGGGCATTTATGGTTTTCCCAGAAAATTGTATTTCAATCATAGAATCATAGAATGGTTTGGGTTGGAAGGGACCTTAAAGATCAGCTAGTTCCAGCCCCCCCTGCCATGGGCAGGGACATCTTCCTCTAGACCAGGTTGCTCAAAGCCCCATCCAACCTGGCCTTGAACACTTCCAGGGATGGGGCATCCACAGCTTCTCTGGGCAACCTGTTCCAGTACATCACCACCCTCATAGTGAAGAATTTCTTCCTTATATCTAATCTAAATCTACCCTCTTACAGTTTAAAGCCACTACCCCTTGTCCTATCACTACATGCCCTTGTAAAAAGTCCCTCTCCAGCTTTCTTGTAGGCCCCCTTCACGTACTGGAAGGCTGCTATAAGGTCTCCCCAGAGCCTTCTCTTCTCCAGGCTGAACAATCCCAACTCACTCAGCCTGTCTTCATAGGAGAGGTGCTCCAGCCCTCCGATCATCTTCATGGCCCTCCTCTGGACTTGCTCCAACAGGTCCATGTCYTTCTTATGTTGGGGGCCCCAGAGCTGGACGCAGTACTCCAGGTGGGGTCTCACGAGAGTGGAGTTGCGGGGGAGAATCACCTCCCTCGACCTGCTAGTCACGCTTCTTTTGGTGCAGCCCAGGATACGGTTGGCCTTCTGGGTTGCAAGTGCACATTGCCGGGTCACGTTGAGCTTCTCATCAACCAACACCCCCAAGTCCTTCTCCTTAGGGCTGCTCCCAGATTTCTGAATTCTGTCCCTGGGCCGTGTGTTTTAACCCAGCACCAGGGCAAAGAGACAAGAGCATGCCTCCCCACTCCCACGTGGACACCAGCTACAGTAACGATACTGGAGGCTGGGTGTGGGAAAATTTATTTTTGCCACACTCCCTTTACTAGTTAATGTTTAAGTCTCATTTCAAAATCACTTCACTGTAGCGCGTTTCAGGAACTGCCATGACAGAAAGTCAGTTACACCATACACCCCGGAGTACATATGCCCCGATACTCCTATTCCCCTTCCCTTAACACCTAGGATCTTCTGTTGAGTTAACCAACCCCTCCCATACATTGTTGGGTTAAGCTTTTTCACATCAAACACACATAAACACATCACTAACCAAACCTTTTCCTGTGCTGTTTCACATTGATTTTAAAGCCCACAGACCTTTAAAGAATTGGAAAGGAGAGACCTTTAAGGAATTGGAAGGGAGTAGGCTTTTCCACCTCCACCCCACCCCAGAGAAGCACTGGAAGGAAAAAAAGAGCAGTTGCAGTTGTTTCACTTTGTAATTAGGTCATTGTCATCCTGCTTAACACACTCACCAGGCTTTGAAGGTCAAACAGCAAGAAGCTTGCTTTCAGAGATGCCAGCTGATCCTGGCTCCAGATCAGAAGGTGGGATGTTGGTCCAGCCATTTAGTCTAAATTTGAAACAACTCCTTGAAATCTTTTCTGCTGAAAAGCTGAAATGTGTTAYGGAGATAACACCATGTCCCATCCCTGCCTGCTCAGCTTCAGCCTGTGCTAAGATGTAGAAGATAAAGAAAGAGTAGATGAGGAAAAAAAACATCAGTGAAAACAAGAATTAAAAAAACCCAAACAAACAAAAAACAACAAAATTGAGCAACCTAAACTGTATTTTGGAAAGGGCAGTATACAATGTCCCTTTGTTGGATCCCAGTCATGTACAAAGACCACTGGAAGAAAAGGAAAAACAATCAGGTAAGAGTATAGAGTCTAGTCTGAAAAAGACACAGTCTTGAAAAGAGATGGGTATCTGTCCTCCTTAAATGTTTGTGTGCCTTTGATAAGTCCACAATAGACACCTCACTGGCAAACTCAAAGTAATGAGCAAGATCAGGACATCAGGACACTGCGATGAGTCTTTGCATGACCAAGTAGGTGTGTTACTTAAAGTCTTAAAAGTGAAGATGTGGAAAATACAGGCTTGTATGTGTATATCATCAAAGTAATTGTCAGGTTTTATTCTCTTCTTTTCCCAGGGCTGTCTGCTTATTCAATTTTTATTTCAGCATGCTGGACTGTAAACACAGATAACAACTTGCAGGGCGTGTGCCCCTCCCCCACCCAAATTTTGCAATTTTCACCAAAGGCTAAATGGCGTAGGACTCTGAAACTATTTCATTTATCAAGTTGGCTTATGTTTTTAAGACACTCGGAATTCTTTTCAGTCTTCGAAATCTTCCTTTACAGTGGCTCCCCTGAGGCCATAGTCAAGCAGCTGCCTCTCAGAGTGCTCTCCCAAAATGCTTCCCCTCTCACCCCCCAGTCTCTAATTTTGCTTTTCTCAGTATAATTTTTCTTCTTCTAAGAAAGGAAAACCAAACCCAAACCATAATTATGTTAAAAAACAAGCATCGGAAACAAGCCTGCGAAGTAGCATTTGGCTCTTGACTAACAGCRGAGTAGGGGCTGAGATTATGCCTGTGAAATCATGCCTGAGCTATAACTTACTGTCACATTTACTTTACTTCTCATTTGTTGCTTGTCCTCAAAACTAAGATAAGGACTATCTGAATGATCATGTTCAGCATCGCACCAATGTTGTTGTTCTCCTTTTCTTGATCAGAGGTGACAAATACAGTATCACAGAAATTGCACCTTGTGGGCTTCAAGGCAGCTAACTGCCTGAGTCCAAAAATCAAGTGGAGATCATAGGTCATAAAATGAGGCATGTGAACTGATCCTCATGCCTCTTGCCTGTGCTAAGCCTGGTTTTGGGGGATTATTTTTTTTTCTCTTTCATGACACCTACTCAGATCTCTCCTTTATTGAAGACATAAACTGCTCACATAAACTGCCCATTTCTTTCCTTGACATTGTGCCTTGCTCAGCATCTTTCATCCTCAGTGGCCTAAAGCATCTGTTCAACCTTGCCGGACCACAAGCACAACATACACTCAATATTTGAAACTTTTTCACTGACTGGGGCGTTCGGGGTTTCTTCTTCTTTCTCCCATATATTTCATAACTGCATGCTTTTTAGGAAGTCCCCATCTAGATTTTTTTTATACCCTCCATCCTGCCTATGCTTACATCCAAAGCCTGCGCTTTCTATGTTGTTGCCCAGAAAACCAGAGAACAAGATTCCTATTTTCACGCTGGTCCCAAGCAGTTCACTGGCTATTTTATTCTCTTTCTCTTGCACAAAGTTTATAAATCCCCCTGTGCAAAAGCAAAAGGCCTATTCCTTGGGCCTCTGCCCGTTGCAGTTCCCCCCTGAATGCACTAGAGCATCCATCATACCTGTACCTGCTACCTTTAATCCACATACCAACTGTTTACTTGTGTTTGAGGACAGAGACTGCCACAGGCTGTGACTCTGACTACTTAAAGGACTATCATCTTAGAAGAGGTCTGCGTTAAGGAAGAAGTAAACAAGTGGCTGAAAGGAAGGCACACCGAAGTAGAAACAAAGCCTGCACTTCTTCCCTGTTTTTTTGAAAAAATTTTTAAAAGCCTTTGCCACAGACAAAACCACACAGCTATTTTCTCACAGCTGTAATTACAGCTCGCTGTCACACTAGCTGAACCAGCTCACCTCGCTGGAGGAGAAATATTAGAAGAACCTATACTATGCCTAGTGCTTTTATGCTCCATTTTTATCCTCATCCCTGAAGATGTCTGACCTGTGAGAACTACTGCTCAAACACTGTTGTATTTCTTAATGCAAGGTAAGCTGGAAACCTTGATCATTTCAGAAAATGAAACTAAGCAGCAACCTATTTATACAGTTTAAACTGCATCAACCGAAGCTTCAATGATACGATTTTGTGCAACAGAAAAGGTTGCAGCAGTGCCACAGCTTCCTAAGTCTGTGATTTCTACCTAACCCAAAATGAATGCATACACCCCTTCAGCAGGCGGTTTCAAGCATTTTCAGTAAATAGAGGCAATTTTGTGTTGCTAATCTGTATCATCAGCAAGCTTCATAACAACTTCATCCTGAAACTGGGGAAAAAGGCTACAGCACCAGGTTCTGTGCTGAAGATAGTTCGGACTGTGGGTCCAGATGGGCTATTTATTGTGCCTGCCCATGGATACAGCAAGTGGATCACAAAGACTAATAAAACGTGAGTAATGAGACTTAATGTCCTTGACCACAAATGAACTGGGATTTCACCTGCCGGGACTTAAGTCCACACACAACATTTGTAACAAAACAAATGTCTTTCAAAACTTTTCTGAAACTTATCATAGTTTGGCTTTATGGCCTCTACAAAAACCAACTCACTCTGGTTACCTCGAGAGAGAAACTCTAAAGATACTTTAATCTCTGGTTTCACGTTTGCTATTGGAGAGCAAAAAGACAGTAACTTTCTTCAAAATTTCAGGACTCGACAAAATACTGTGTCATTTCAATTACTATTCTACAAAAGATTAGATACACAAAAGAAAGACAAAAGTTTTCCACCGTGAAATGGAAAGAGCTCACACTGGTTTGCACCTGGCAGGAAAATACWCACATATTATCACAATCTGGAGGTACTGTGTTTTGCCAGATGGCATTTTGTGCTCATTACCAAAAAGCTCCAGGGTATTCCAAGGCTTGCAGAAAGATCATGTTTTGGTTCCATGTCCAGAAGAGGTTTTTTTGTTGCTGGTTTTTTAACATGATGTGAAAAATCTCTGAGCATATGGGGATTTCAAATTTATCTTGATATAATTTGTGAAGTCAGGACTGTTTTCTGATCCAGATGGAAGCTAGAAGGGTTACAAAAGACTACTGAAATCAAGCTTTTGTATCTCAACAAGGCACAAAAACATCTGTTCTTTGTTGGCCAAGACATAGTTAATAAACATTATTATTAGGTAAGCATCCTATTGTGCCTGTCATCATACATGTCAATCTCTGCATAAATTAGGAGTCTAAACCCAACAGCAGGGAAAGAATTAATTTCTGAGAAGCGTGGGCCAAAATAACATTTATGCCTGTCAACCACCAACACCATCTCACATCATTCTTTTACTCAAGCTTAAAGAAAAAGCATCCAGCAAGCTTAAAATAATTTAGAAACATTTCTTCTATATTGTCAGCATCTCAAATTTTGTTCAAACAGAGCCTCTTGTTAGAAAAAAATGAAGACAAGGTTTTGCTGCATAAAGTTGAAGGGAAATTTATGGGACTAAACCTCTGCATATTCTGAAAGTCTCATCTTCAGTATACACAATCTGTTACTAGCAGATTATTCAACCTCAGAAGGTAAAGACATAAGTGAATATTCACAGATACCCTTGACTATCCTGGATCTGGAGAGGTTACAAGACCTTTGCCTGTTTAACAAAGGAAAAGCGCTAGCAATAAACCACCACAAAGGTTCTTTTGTGAGATTAAGATCACTTAACTCAATTCAGACCTCTACGTGACACAGGAAAGTACAGCAGAAAATGAGTTACTTCTCAGTACAGAGCAGGGCACTATAAAAGCAGCTTTTACATTTATTTCAAGATCTCAGGGTTTCTTCTGACACAGCAGCAGAATGAAGCTTAAAAGAGGCCCTTTATACAGTCATTTGTCAGTCCAGGTGGCCTGGCCACGCAATGATTCCGCAACGTTTTTTCTCAGGCTGCCCCTTCCTCGTCCTTTAACATTTCAATTCACGTTGGAGGCTCAATGACATCGCACTTGCCTACCATTGTTTCCCCAGTTTGCTTTTTTAGACCTTTGATTTTGGAAATTGTTAACCCATTTGAAAGAGCACACTCCTGCACTAGCATTTGCTTTCAYGTTTCCCTGAAGAATATTGTGTTTCTTAACGTAGTACCTTGGGCAAGGCAAGGACGTACCATAAACTACATCATTCTATTATCTGAGTGACTTCCTGAATGAAATAAATCCCAGTAACTGCTTGCATAAACTGAGGATACTAAGCTTCAAGCTTCAAACTTATGCCTGTGACCATATTCCAGGAAGGCAAAGCCTATTTCAAAGCTGTTGTGTTTCTTGATGGCAGCATTTACCCAGGAAGCAGGAAATGTAAATTCTAGGATCCCATCAACCAGCTGGGGTCTGATCTCTCAGGACTTGGATAAAAGTTCAAAAACTGGGCCTCTTCACACCTGCTTGCTGGAGCTGGGTCACTACGAACAGGGAAGGCAGATTCAGAGGGCTAAAAAAAAAAAAAAAAAGAGAAGCCTCTCTCCACACAGGGTGCTGAGGTTTAGCAGCTCTTGTTTTAGCAAACTTCAATCTCCATGACACTGCTTTAGGCACTTCCAAGGATTTAAGGTGCTCGAGGCCTGATATGGTCCTTCAGTGTTGGATCCTAAGATCTGGTTATTTAGGGAAAATTCAGATAGTTTGAACACATCCCTAAGTTACTTCTGGTTACTGTTCTATAGAAAATGAACCAAAGCCATCAAGGCGACACTCAGAACTCCTTCCACTAGCAACTATGGAGACTAGGACACTGGACTCCTCACTTCTCAGTTTTAGAGCAAAGAATACCTTCTCGCACAGAGCAATCATGTTTTTGGGAACTTGTACACTCCTTTGGTTCCTTTTGTTATGTGACATTAGATCAGTTTCAACTTCATTCATTTCAAATTTGAATCATCTCACACTCCTCCACAGATGAAGTCTTTCGTGCCTCTTCTTTGTACTCTGACTTGATGCCCATTTGCTCTCTCTGTATTTACTGCTTGTGTTGGTCCTGCCTTCATTTCATGCTGCTGAGGAAAGCAGAGCCTGTACCTTGCAGGCTGTAGCCACTTGAYCGAGTCTGTGCTAATAGTTCAGCAAGGGCAGTAGCCAGCAGAAAGATTTTGGGAAGGAGTCTTGAAACCCACGGACTTCTCCAGGGCAGGAGCTGCCAACACATTGTGATACTGGTGCTGGTGGCTTTTCACTGCCTCAGGGAGTAAAATACTTCCCTCTTCAAGTGCCCAAAGTCAGGAATATTTCTCTCCCCCCACTGCACACTCCCTTTATGAGCAATACCTGTTCTCCCTCTGGGGCAGGTTTTCATAGTCCCCCCACTTCTCTTTCTTCTGTCTTGCA
Source organism: Phoebastria nigripes (assembly GCA_035582835.1). Classification (NCBI taxonomy): domain Eukaryota; kingdom Metazoa; phylum Chordata; class Aves; order Procellariiformes; family Diomedeidae; genus Phoebastria; species Phoebastria nigripes. Next base: position 254,508 of record JAYKAV010000522.1, on the reverse strand, counting down.
CAGGTGTAAGAAAAGGATACTGGAGCAGCACCTATCCGGGGGAACAGAGCTGCCACAATGAAAGCAAACTGTCTCTTCCTGATTTTATACTAAAAAGCTGATTCTAGTATTGTCTTTTGCCTAARAGACCCCCAAGATATACCATTACTGGAGAATGGTACTTCTGAGCTGCTTCTCACATACCATATTCCCACTGCATACTTTCCCCTGGCCTTGCAAGGAAGAACTTCCCACAAGTTTTTCAATCATGAGCTCTTGCAAAAGCTCATTAGGTCACCACAGTCAGCTACAGTTACAGAAATTATGTGACTCTCAGAGTACTTGAACAACATAGGCAAAGTTCCTATTCACGGAATAACCACTGGCAACTATAATACCTCCTAGTTGAGGGGGATGCTCCCACGGAGGACTCCTGGGCAGGCATAGTGTGCTGCGATGCCAGGATTCATACTGGCATTTGCACCAGTCATGCTTAATGTACAGGGGAAACTGGACACAAAGATCTTACCAAGGGTTATGAAGTACTGGCGGGGATGGACTCCACTGTCCCCAACACAGCAGCTCTCCCTGAAAAGAACTATTCATTCAGCCTCATGGCAATGCTATATTTTTGGTCAGGAGAGAAAAAAACAAAAATCACTCCGGTCAGTACAGAACTTGGCTTTTGCGTTCCACAACCCTAAGAGCTACTCACCTCATCTGTCAAAAAAATTAATCTAGACTTCTAGACTAATCTAATCTTCTCAACACCCTTTATGGACAACAGAGGAAGGTTCTTCCAGAGTCCAATTTGTTTAATCCCAGACACATGTCTAACAGGCAGGATGAATCAGCCTGTGGAGACGCTGCACTGACTCCACAAAATGTGGTGACCAGAGAGTTGGCTTTAGGTGATACATCCAGCACTTTGACTGCCAAAGTTAGCTGAATGCCATGGCCTCACAGAGAAAGCTGGGAATGTTGCAATTCTATTGCATGCAGTTTATAATCCCCTTTCCAATGTGACAAAAGAAAAAAAGAGCAATTTCGAGTATTAAGAACCCAGACCCAGTGAACGTTTTCAAACCTGATTTGTTTACCTTGCTGTTCACAGGTAGGAACTAACAACGGGTGACAAAAGAAAAAGACTTTTTTTTTAGATCTGGAAGAGGTGGAGCTATGCAATACACATGGGGGCACTGAAAAAAATCTGAGAAGTAGATTTCTCTAAACATTTCTCTGCCATTTATAGTGTTGGATGGGTAATTTTATGTGTCTGAAGTAAAGGAAGAAACTTAGGGCATACAGATGACATGGAGTCTTCTCAAATACTCCCTGAAACACTGAGGTGAAAAATAATATAATTTTCCTTATCCAAATATATCGGTCTTCCAGACAAGAATGACTCCGTAACAAGGACAGTAAGTGAGAGGGTATCAAAATAGGAAATAATATAAAATAATCTTTAAATAAAAGTTTAATTCACTCTTACTTTACAGAATATTTAAAAGCACCTTATCATTTTACTGTCAGTTCTAAAAAAGACCAACAAGAGACTGGAATGATTTTAGCTGGTAAAATACAGGAAACCTTGTGAACAAATGGATACAAGCTAAGCGAAAGCACAGTAATATTTTGTACACCACAACTATAATCAGAATCTGGCATTGGTTTATTCAAATTTTGCTTTCTTGGAAGCAAAGCTTACATGTTCGTAAACATCAAAATAAACATTGCTTAATTTTACAATCTGCTAAACAAATACTTTTTTACCCTCAAGGGCATATGCAGAGCCATCTATTTGTCTGGCAGTTCTCCTGTTGACCTGTGCTTCAGTATTTTTTTAAACAATTGGTTCCCTTACAATTTTAATGGTGCTTAAAAATTTCTTCCAATATTGTGCAAGTCATAGGCAAGGCCATTTTGATGTGTGCCCTTCCTTACATAGTTTTTTGATCAGTACTTAACTAATGCAACTGTGAAAAACTATACATTTTCAGGAAAATGTTTTGATTTTGGTCCTGTAGTTAAAGACCTCCTACAACTCAGTTGTTTAAATGGATTTGAATCACAAGCATGTACACAACAAAACCACTATACCAATGTTTCTTGGTCTATGCATAAAAAGTATGTCTTCTACTTACACTAAAACATACAAAAAATAAACTACAAAAATTGTTTACACTTGATTTCAGCAAAAAAAGCTTTCTTCAAGAAAAATGATTCTTCTTTTTTCAGCCATCAAAAAAGGAATGCAAGTAAACAATAAATACATGTGCTTTCTCCATATAGACATATTTACACTTGAGTCTTTGGCTTATGTTTAAGTTTCTTTATAAAGATCTTTATGTGATCCAGCCATCATTGCACATTAAAACAAAATAAGCCAGTTTTTTTTTACTATATATAATATATATATGCAACACTTGAAACGTATAAAGAATGAACCTTACTATCAATCTGCACTGTTATTGTACTTTAACAATGTATCAAAAGAAAAAAAAGAAAAATTAATACCATATAGGAAATATTGATACATGCAACAGATGGTCGCTCTACTGTAATTGAGAGACGGCTGCATATACAAACACTGAAAAGTCCTAATTTGCGCAAATCTCTTCTGACTCTGGTTTTCRTTAAATAGTATTTATGTGGCACTAAATGTTGATACTGTATACAAGCATAGAAACAGATTGAGTTCTTTTATTAAGATACACAACTTCATAAGAAAAATACTTTGCATTTAAAATTTAAAATCCCTCCCACCCCCCTCTTCCCCTAAAATCTTTCTTCACAGGATCAAGAACTGTTGTCAAAACAGCTTATTGAGATTCATGTATTTGGTGAACTTTGTCACATCCATTCCGACTAAGAGGATTCCAAGTACTCCAGCGCAACATCATAGCAGAAGCGATATTGCTCCTTTAATGGGAAAGAGGGAAAAAAAAAGAGAAGAAGTTAAATTAAGATTCCAAAGTATTAGCAGCAATATCTACAAACAAGAATAGTCTTTGCTAACTACTATGCAATTTTAACTTCAAGCCTGACATGCTTGTGTTTTCTTTTTTTTTTTTTTCCTACTACACAAGTATATTACCAGCTCTGATTTAAAAACTCACCCTAACCAATGAACTGGAAAAAAAACCTGACCATGAAACGCAATGATTTGCTTCTCTGATTTTTTTCAGCTTCTGAACTGGTTTATCAAACATGAAAAGTTCTCCCATCAGTCAGAGCATTCTTGCAGCGAAAGCACCTTGACTCTCATATACCATTTATATTTAAGTTAGCTGATACTGAGCTGTTAACCAGGGCCTGCTGCTTGGACAGCCAGGGAATGGCTAGGGAATACTGAGCTGTGACACAAAGCTGCTCTGGGCCCACAGCCCATTTGTACATCGTCGATGTAACGTCCAAGAGATCAGATGCACATTTAAAAGAGAAGTTAAAGCTCAAAATTTCATCATGGTTAGTATTTCTCCTTAACAAGGCTGCTGTTCAGAGCTGATACTGGGGGAGAGGGAAGAGGAAGGAGARAGGAGAGGGCAAGAAGCAGAAGAAAAAACAAGGAAATTAATTCAATCTCTATTGTCCTTGCGACCTAACAAAACGAATCTGCTTTTGTGATTTATTTTTGTTTGCAAAGGAAGCCAGCATGATCCATTAGCAGGAAGTGGTGGGGATATCTTAAAGGCTTTATTGCGCTGCTCATTTTTGTTATCTGATCATGTTGCTGAATGTAGGGCACATGACAGTGTTATATATTGGTTTTCCTGGTTTGTTTTCTAACTAACGACTCAACAGCTGCTGCTGTTCAAGAGTTCTGAATAAAAACCCACACAACAGAAACACACAACTACAGAAATTCAGTAACTGCAGATTAAAGCCGCAATGGAATTCAGGACTATTTTGAAACGAAATATAAGTCTACAGACCATTTATCAGAAACACACACAATCTACCTTGGCCTCCCTTTACAGTGACACAAGTAATTTTCCATGTGATCTGACCTGTTTTCTTCATAGCAGTGAACTGAAATCCAGGCAGCAATTCAATATGTTGTGTTTCAGACGTCTATGGCACACCAGACTGCAAAGTATTTGCGGCAAACCCAGCAATACCTAGCCCAATGTCACTGCTGCTACAGAATGCTCTACCTGTTAACATTTTAACCATCTTCTTAATTTATGTGGTGGCAAAGGATGGAAGTGATGCACAATAATTAAGCAAATCATGCCACAGAAGCTACTTGATACCAAGCAAACAGTGACACCTGGAAAAAAGGGCAATATGGGAAGAAGCAGCTATGGCCATTTTGCTCAATATGCAAGTTCACACAGTCAGAAGCAATTTTCAGTATGCATAAACTGCAAAACGTTTTTAATTTCAATTGGCATCCCTGATTTTTATGCTGTAGGCAGCCATCTGGCTGAAAAGTGACACTGGCTGCTGGCAGTGCAAGAGTCAAATGGCAGAAACTCCCAAACACTGTCTAACCTGCTTTCACATTCACCTACAGGAAAGAAAAAAAATCCACTTGGGAGAATTTTTTTAAGGACCTTCCACAATGTTCAGTTTTCGTGACTGAAGTGATCGCACAGATGGATATGCACTCATACTGTGTGCATAAAGATTGACCAGAAGAGTGAAGGTTATTTTGAGTTCTGGCAATCTACGTACAAATATTTAGTCTTGTGGTTGTGCTAATTCAGGCTTATAATATTTATATTAGTTTATTGTTTATTATTTAGGTTAACCGTTGGACTCAATGATCTTAACGGTCTTTTCCAACCTAAATGATTCTATGATTCTATATATTAATTTCCAACATACTAGATCCAAGTCTTTGATTTTAAAGTTCTGAGGTATCATTTTTTTGACTGCTACAAATCTGAGTAACAAACTTTATCATTCTTCAATACAGCTTCCAAAGCAGCAGTTGTTATTAAGAAGCAAAATATTCACATCTCCAGCTACTAATCTGGTCTTTACAGCTTAATCCTACCAAGAAGAAATGCCTTGCTCTGTAAAATTTCAAGACAGTTTGTGTGAGCACAACCCGCTGCAATTTCTCTTCAAATAGACCAGGTTATTTTGGAAGATTAAAGTGCATTCTGTTAACTCAGACTGTTTTCTGTGAAAAGCACAGTACCACTACAAGAAAAGTAGCATAAAATGCTTAGCCTGGCCTCTCATGATGCTGACTTGTGTATACACTCAAGAAATTTCCACCCCAGGATGTAACGTTCCCCAACCTTACGCTCATGCCAAGAATCAGACCAGCCTCTGCTCAGCCTATACTACAAGGGGAGCCCAAGACCCAAAACCCACGTCCCTTTCTTCTTGTGGCCCAACATAGGTTTGCTCTGTTTTGTGGGCACAGGACTTAGAATGCAGCTCACACAACAAGAGAGCCTCTGGCTCCCCAGCTGTTTGCAATAACCCCAATGGGCTGGTGCTTACCGGAGTTTCTACCATGTTAGGCTTACTGTTCCGTAAAGTCTTCACGGCGTGGAAAACGTCCACCACGTTCTGCCTTTTTACCATCTCAACCACAATGCCGATGGCACAGAACATCCCGCTCCGGCCACCGCCGTTTCTGTACGCAAGGAAAAGAGCTGGTTAAATGTCACCACAGCATAGGAGAGCATCCAAAATGCATTTCTGTTTTCCCTCTGTAAGCGTCAGTGATTCGTGAGTCCCACAGGGAGACCAGGCTTTAGCAATCTCTTTGCAGCTCCAGTGGGTTTGGTCTGAGACATTTGCTGTTTCTGACCTTCCTCTCAATTACTTCTTTTGAATCCCGCCCTTACAGCTCACCATGCCGCCCAGCTATGCTATAGCCTAATTTACATAGGCATTAGAAATAAAAAACTAAGTTATGGCAAGTACATTAGAAATTAAAAACCAAGTTCAATGCCAAGTACAACGTTTTCCATTTAGTTCTGGAAAGAGACTCACTTAAATTATCCTGACAATGATTTATATCCTGAGGATAGATTATATGAGGATTATCTAACCAGAGTAATGCCAAAGCATCACTGATTTGATATCTTTTTGACCTTTAGGGACACTTCTGAACTATTTTAATCTTCATTTCAAAGAAATTAAGGTAGGTACTTCTTCTTATTAAGTTTAAATTAGCCAGAAGGTTCCACAGATAATGAGGAGGGGTGGGCAGAAAGGGGCCACAAGTTAATTTTGAACATTTAAGCAGAAGCCTTCTTTYAAAAGTAAGGAGAAATGCATAATTCAATTTCTAAGTTTTAAACTTTATACTTAAATAAGGTAGGAGAGAGATTGGTCATTCTCTGCTTAAGGAGAAAAAGATGCCGCCTTTTCAAAACTCGCARACCAGCTCCCATTTAAATATCAGGCTCAGATAAGCAGCCAGCAGTCATTTACCAACAACAGTTTTAGGATCACATACTGTATTATAGAACTTTTCTCTGATTTCATATATCCATAGCTTTCAGTCTAAAACCCTCAAAATACAGTAGGCCTTCTGGAAAAAATGCAACACACGATATGCAAGAGATACACAAAAAATAACCATTTGGCACTCAGCATAAAAGACTTCCTTACTGAAACCGTACAGAAGAAATTCTTCTGTACACATTTTGTACCTGAAAAACATGCTATTATGTACAGAAGGAGACAATACACAGTATCACTGTAGTATCATGTCCAAAATACTCATTCCCATGGTACCTTGACCTGACAAATCCAAAAATTGACCAAAAGCCAACCTACAGTACCAGTGGTACTCTTTTTGTTTGTTTGTTTGTTTTGGTTTTGTTTTTTATAAAAGAAACAAAGGCATGTGCAAAAGAATGTAGCCATAAGAATACTGCTTGAACTTAAAACAAGAACTAATTTATAAGCATTTATTTGAAGAGCAACAATTTGACTTTCTCCCAATTACTCACAGGCAATGGATGATGGTCCGGCCCTCCCCTTCTTCACACTCCTCTTGCCATTTTTCAACCTGGAGAATTAACTTCAAGAAGGATCTCTTGGAAGCTGGTACATCTCTGTGAGAAGCCCATCCCAAATACTGGAATTGCTGCACCATCAGATAGCCCTCTTGTGGCTGAGGGAAACCAAAGAGCTTTAGGTCAATATGGCACCTTTACATCTTGGTTTAGAAAACCAAAATATAAAACTAACATGAAACCTAAGTGTTTATATTATGGACAGATTCAAAYATATATATACATTGCATGGTAGGGTCTCCATTAATTCGTATCACTTGAGGTCAAGGAAGATGTCAAAAAAGGAAAAAAAGGGAACTACACTGAAGACAACATCACAGTTTATCAATCCACAATTTATCAATCACTAATGTAACCTATCCTGACTTCTTCTAAATGGACAAATTCCCTAGATTCTACGTGTCAAGGGTTTTTATCCTTAACCTCAATAATCAATTAAAAACATCACTGTTAAATTCTTAGACCTACAGAAGTGAAGAGACATACCTTTGGCTCCCATGCATGAACTRACCCCATTATAAATAAACAACAAGTAATATTGGTGCACAAATATGACTATTTTCCTTGAAGTCTTCCCTTTTTGCCAGACTATGATAATCATGAGAGCCTTGCTGCCAGTCTCTGAGCCTTCCATATGCTAGATGCTACACAGGGAGAGCTTTGAATAGAATTAGACTGTCACAAGAAAGGTCTCAATAATTGGAAGAATAAATAGTCTGTTCAGTTTCTTGGAGCTGAAGAAGACGAAAAGGAGTGGGAATGTGGATTTTAGAAAAGGAAGAACAGAGCAGATAGATATTTAGAAGCAAGACGTAAAGGCGAAAAGGCATGGGAGACAAAGAGAAGCAGAGGAGCAGAAAATCAAAATATTGTAAAAAAGAAGAAATGGAACAAGTGAAAATAAGAAATGAACAAAAAAAAAAAAAGAGGAAGTCTCAAAATACAACAAAAAAAGTGCTATGGCGTAATATTTGCCAGTGTGCCTACACCTTAGCTTCCTGTAGTTTCCAAACAAGGCATGAAGAGCTGAAAATGTTTTTCTTAGCTCTGAATATAAGCAAAATAAAGGTTTGGATAAAATACTGGCCACACGCAAACTGATCTCTGCACTTCRAAAAATGAAAATGTAACCAAAATAAAAGAAAAAAAAAAATCTTTGTATACACAGTAATCAGTTTTCCCCACAGCTGTTCTTCAACATTAATGAAAGTTAAACATATACTCCAAGCAGCAATTGGTGGCGTGTAAGTTCAGTATTGGATGAAAGACACAAAGTAGTAATGGCAAATAAAATAGGGATTGCTGGTTAACTGTACATATAATGGTGGCACAAGCATCTGTAACTCTTTACCCGTAGGCAACATAAATAAGTGATTTATAGGGGTGAGCTAAAGGAGGAGACACTGCTTAGCAAACAGGGTTTGAGAAGATGCTGTGATAGTGTGAAACACTATGGGACAGCAAAAAGACAAGATGGTGCAAGGTGTGAAAGAGCCAACGAGAATGCAAGACTGGCACTGCTACTGAAGTTGTGAAAAAGATGATAAATGTAGGTTGAGGCACAGTGGTGCAGAACCCTTGAGAGGCAAAGGAGCTTTCAGAGTTTTTTCACACCCCGCTTTGCAGGGTGCCACAATCCTCCTTTTATGTTGTGGTTTTCACATCTTAGGCTGAGAAAGTGCTGGTTGCATAACCAGCCTCAGTGCTCCTGTTCCTGATTCACCATGGAAGAATGTCTTACAGAAGCTACAAATTAAATACCTGTCACTAAATATTCATTACAGGGATATTTCCTTCACTGCACACCGAACAAACAGAATACTTCTCATACATCTTATACTCATCAGGGAGAACGCCACAGAGCAAGTCATTCACCTTACTGCTCTCTCTGCTTAGCATGCACCTACAGAAAAGCACTAGAAATTAGTATTAGATATCAATGCTTGACTGACTCTTTTCTGGGTAATGTCTTAAGAACATTAGTATTTTACTATTATTCAAAATTAAAAACCACAAGAGCCTAGAGAGCGTTAAAAACTACATATTTTTACGTTAGATATTGTTACGATAATGCTTACTCTTGTTAGATTGCATATCCTGAAAATTCGGTTTATGACGTCGCAGTCCATTGAACAYGACATGCATTCCACTTGGATGGGACCGTACCGCAGTATCCCTTCCTCGGGCCAGTATTGCGGGCAGCCCTGTGCCAGAGCAAAATGGGCATAATTAGATGGTAAGTTACAACTTGAGCATTGCCTTATTCAACTGCAGACAACTCACCTAACCTTTACCAAGCAGCTAGTGTTAATTAGTTGCTGTAAAGCAGAGAATAACTGTGAAGTCACTGCACTGCTCTACATTTTGATCATGTAGTGGATCCAGAGTGATTAAAGCATGCGACTGTACGTGGAAAACTCGAGCTCCAAACTGACCTGTGCTAAGTCGACTTCATTTAACATCACAAGAGAGGTACAGCCGTAGTCATACACTAATCTCCAGAAATCTTTCACAGTGTTTGGTAAAGGATGTTGTGTGACAATAAAAGCTGCTGGCTGCCTGTAGCTCTGTAAAAGCAAACGATTTTATTAGCACCGGTAGAGGAAGTACTTCATAACTTCGACTCAAACACTGCAACAGAAAAAACACATAAATAGAACAAAGCTGCGACATCAATTACACCAGATTTCACCAAAGCTGATGTTAAAAATACATTGTCGTCTCCAGTAAGAACAAAGAGATTACTCTGCTCAGTCTGCCTTCTGCTTTGTTACAGGCCAAGCCCTGTTTCAGTTCAGATATGCACGGGGCACTGAAGATGCTCTTCACGACTCTGCTGAGCCGAGGCTCGGGCAACTCCGCTCCAGGCGCTGTGTCCAGGAGACCGAGCAGGAAACCTTCTCCCCGTGTTGCAGAGGGGGGTGCAGAGGTCTCAGAAGGTCACGCCAGCCACAGCAGGTTACACGTGAGCTCTGTGACTGAACCGGGGACTAAGCTCAATCCCAAATTCTGTTCCGGTGCCACAGCCACAGGGTCACCCATGGAACTGACCTTCAGGATTACTGAGGCCCATTTTCAGCAGAAAGCAGAAGTTAAACAGCAAAATACTATTTCCTGTCATGACAGCAGATTCCATTTTCTGTATGCTGCGTTATACACAACTACAAATAGGGATTTCCAGCCTTCCATAGGTTAGCTGAGATGCAACTAATAGCAGAGGGGCTAAGTCCCTGCAGCTCATGTATTATGAGCAGCAAGCAGAAAGGAGAGCTCAGAAGTTTTTTGCAGGCAATTTGCAACTAGGCACGGAAGAGTTCTGCAGTGAAGGAATACAGATATGAACTGGCAAGGAAACACCGACAGGTTAATCTGAGAAACAGAGTAAGATGGTGAATATTCTTGTAGGCGGATGGGATTGTAAGTCACCAGTTTGAAGATGAAGTGCTGGGACTGCTGTATGCAACGCAGAGATGGCCATATTTAGCACCCATGCTGGTACCAAAAGCAGTTTGGCTGGTTTTTTACTGAATTAAGTAGAGTAAATTAACGTAGGAGAGAGACCTGGTAGGGTAGCTAAACCACTTTTGGTATGGAAGCTTGCTTGTTTGAAGATTGGTATGAGGGATCTTCACATGCAATATATCGACATACCCTCAAAGAGCATAGTGTGAGACCCAGAAGGAAAAAATACAATTCTTTTCACCCTTCTATTTGCTGTAAGTTGTGAAGATAACAAATTAATGTCTTTAGCATCAGTACTTGTTTGACAACAGAATAAGGAGGCTGACAATTTTTTTATCTATGTTTGCTATCCTTTTCTAATGCAGGAAGCATACTGGGGTAGTAGCGGCTTGTGTCCTACTTCCTAGATCTGCCCCGGGAGCAAAGAGCAACAACCAATATCAGTTCTTCCCTTGTATTTCTAAGAAATAAAACATGTACTAGCTGATGTTTTTCTAGCCCTCTTCCCAATCATTTCTGGTCTTTCCTGAGATGAGAGAATGTACTGAGTCTGAGACGATCAGGTTTTCAAAAAGAACAGGCAGGAGATCAGCTGTCACACTGGGAAGCAGACACCTTCTTGTGGGAACACAGGGGCAAGTACATTGTGGAAAGGGGAAAGTTTCCATTTCTGTTTTGCTATTGAAAGTTCCCTTTCCTGGCCCAGCAGTGGGGTCCCCCTCTCTGAATAAATCAGTCTTAAAAAAAAACAGAAGAGAAAGGGCAAGAAAAGAAAAAGCTTTTATTACCTGAAGTTTTAACCCTGTACTTATAACCTTGTTATATGCCTTCACTGTAATACATTACTTTTTTTCTGCTGCTTTTTTCCTTTTATTGCTACCATTTCTGTCTTTCCTTATTTGCCTCTGATTGCTCATCCATTAATACATTGCTTGGTTCCTGTCCCTGCCTGCCACACACTGTTACACACCCAGAGTCCTCCTGCCACCCAGCTGTTCAGCCTACGTTGTCTTCCTTTTTCCCCAAACCACACTCCTCTATGCAGCTGTGTTGGTTGGTCCATAGCACATCAATTTTACCCAGCTGCTTAATGTAATTTTAACTGCAATTCTAAACAATTTTGGTTGCTACCAAAATTCTGCTCACTGCTTTAATTCATCCATTCAGCCCCAGTGACTCCCTAATAGATTGGTCTCACACATGCTACTCCTCTATTTTTCTGGCACAATAGCTAATTGTGAGATTAGGGACTGCATTTTGCTAGCAGTTCAAATATTTCCTACACTAGCTCAGGCAGATCTCCGGGATGAGTACCATTCAGTCCTGATGATTTCTGCTGCTACTTGCCATTTTATTCCAGCATCTCTTCTTGACACCGCAGTTTCTGACAGCACTTCATTTTTGAGGAAAGGGAGATGCTCCTGGAAATCAGGCCACTTATTTAAGTATTTACTGTAAAGGTGACTTTAGGGACCTAACTTTGGAAATGCTAATGGCAGGCTCAGGCAGGTATCTGACAGCACACATGACGAACTGCTTTATCGATCAGACACCTATAAGCAGGTTCACCTCCATTCTTCCCATTAATTCACCCTTCCCCCTGACAATACTTCTGTCACTCAAACTTCAAGGGTCTTTAAAGAGCTGCAACTCAAAATATGAACAACAAAACCAACCCTATCCCCAAACATGCTAAAGAAACTTTTTTTTCTTCTCCCTCTGTCTCTCCTGCCTCAATATACATAGCCTTTCTGCTAAAACAGCGATAGTAACCTCACGCTCAGGTAGGTAATATTTACTTCCTGACAAACAGCAGATTTTTGAGATCCTGCTGAGATTTGAGATTCAGAGGGCTGGAGACTAGATCTTTATATAATGCTGTTGAAAAGGGGAGATTTCCAGTGGGCCCCACAAGGATGCATAAGACTAAAGATAAAAAACGTTATGAGCAAGCATCACAAGCTGGTGGGGTTTCTTACCCATTTCCCCCACTTTGCTTCGTTAGGACCTTTTTACTGGGCACTACAGTAAGAAAGAATTACCCTTTCTTAAACCAGCAAGTGCACTCTCTCATATTACATAGCTTTTCACGGCACACTATGCAGACAAAGAAGATAGTCTCTTACGTCCATAAGAGCAGCATTGATGTAGTTGCTGCTCTCCCCATCAATAGTAATTAAGAAAGGCAGACATCTGTCAGGTGGCAGCATATCCATGAAGCGGTTCTTGTCATGGTTCCTTGGCAAGCAGGCTATGCTGCAGTCCTCCGCTTGCAGGCGAGGGGTCACAGAATTCAGGGTCTAAGGGAGAGAGGATGCTCGCTTTAGCACGCTGATCTAACAGACAATGGACTTGAGATTCCCCAACTTTTAATTTAAAATATTGTAATATGGGAAAACGTGAGGCATTAGCAAGAAGACATTAGCAAATAAAAGCTCCTATCTGTTTGATGGATGAGCTGGGGCTTTTCAAGGGGGGTTAAGCTGCAGGTGTAAAAGGYGCTCCATGTACCACTAAACAGATTCCTCATGACACCATCCCCTCCGAAAGGAATAAAACAAAGAGGATCCTTTAGAGCCCTAAAGAGCTATGCCTTAGCTGTGCAAATGCAAGCCAAAACTCTCTGTGGTTCCTTGTCAGTGCTCTTTATTCCAGGCAGATATTTACTACAATTTTATTCAAAGGAGGATATTCCATATTTAAAACAACTTTGCAAAGCACATAAACATGGGCGCTTTATTTTGTGGACTAAAAGTAAGGGACCAAATGCTATAAACGTGATATGAAAACACTTTCCCTTAAAATAAATGTATCTAGAGGCAAAAAAATTGTTGTCACATGAAGAGTTAGTAGGAACTGCGAGTACCTGAAACTCATCTTTGAGATGCGAAGAGTTTGTCTGAGAGTCTATTCTAATCATATCAAAATAAGCAGCTTTGAATTCGCAGACAGGAATGGCAGTTTCTCCACACAGGCAAGCTTCTAGAATGGCATCATGAATAAAGATGTACTGCTCCTACCAAATTAGGCAAAGAAACAAAAATTACAGCCATTTAAAAACAACAGATCTTTCCTTCTTTTAGGATAAACAGATCTCCTGCACACTGTAAAACTCATTCAACGTAGTGTCCATCAATCCATTAAATAACGCTTTAGTACAAACACAATCTTGTCCTAATTGGGATGCAGTTAACAAGGATGTTTTCTTCAGAACCAATTTAAATTCAGTAAAACTTAATAGAACAGGCATAGCAATTTATTTAATGGGAGGTTTTTGGTTTTCTTTTGATGCTTGTGGGTTTCTGCATATATACCAGTGACTTGTTGGCTTTACTCACTTTGTTTTTTTAAAAATAGCTTTCAGTCTTATAATACTAGCAGAAAGTGTAAATTGCTTCAAGAACTACTAGTGTGATTAGCAATTATTTGGCATGCTGCATTCTCCTTATRCACATGCAAGCTAGTACACCAACTGTCTCATAGCCGGCTCTAGGCCAGTACTAAAACTCAAGTGTGTCCCAACAGAAACAGCATTTCTTCCCGTTTTTTTTCTGACTTGCCTTGAGATATCCTGAGTCCTAGACAACTGCACTACTATTTCAATCCAGCCTCCTGTCAATTTTTACACAACGCCTATTAAGTTTACTTACCCCGAGAGTAATAGATACAAATCATGTCTATACAGCGAAGCATCCGAACTGTGCCAGCCTCACCTAGGTATTGTGGATACCGATGAGGTTATTAACAGCACAAAATTTAACATGTGCCTGTAACAAAAGCACATGTCCAAGGACCATGGTCGTATTCTGGCTCAACAGCCTGTGCTGCCTTACCCACATAGCTATGGAGCTATTGCCATAGCTATGGAGCTATTGCCATCACTGTTGTCTAGATGACCCTCACAAGAACTTGCTGCCATTACAGCTTTATTTTGCTGGGTAAGTATGAACCTCTGAGAGAAGATGAGAGGTAAGAGGCAAAAGGGAGAGAAAGGGAAAGGAACAGCAGTAGGGGTGTTAATTCACATGCAAGAGCAGATTAAACTGGGATGGTTGAAGCAGTCACACTGAAACAGTCCACACACTTCCCAAAGGTTAATGGCCCTGTAGCAGGGGTAGTTGATCAGGAACATTTATTTGTTCAACTGCCACAGGTTGCAGCATGGAATAAAAACTGCACCAAATTACATTGATATGCCTGGCTGCCAACTGCAGAGACTTGCACATGGTCACATTCAATATTATGGGTGAAATAACTTCTCAGGTAGATGTCCACACGGAGGACAGKAGAGAGAGGTGGCAAACCACTTCAGGTAGCCTGTCTTAATATAAGTGAAAAACCTATGTTTCTGTGGAAGCTCAATGATACTCAGGTGGCAGAATGGGAGCTGTTCTAGCTTCATCGCTAAGGCAATGGTTTTACCGTGGAGTTGCTGAAGGCATGACAAAAGTCAAAAAGGGTAGAAAACGAAAAAGGCTTGGCAATGAGGTTAATAAAGCAAATAAAAACAGAGTTGAAAAGGGAGAGTGAAATGGATATAAAGTTCCACAGGTAAGTCAAATCAYGGATAAAGTGGTTGGAGATAGTCTGAAACTGGCAGCAACCTGCTGAAATTCTAACTTTGGGTTCCTGGAATTGCTGATACCAGAGCTGGGGAGAGACATGCCAGACAGGCCTACTGTAGGGTATTCCCTAAAAAATCCTCCTTGCTTTCCTTCTGTTACAAAGTTAGGCAGGCACTTGTTTGTGTGAAGACTGAAAGAGCTGGCAGGTTTGTTGCACCATCTTGGTTCTGGGTGCTGTTTGCACTGAGCGATGCTTCCCAATGGAGATAACTCCACAACAGGGCCACTGGCTGCTCTTTTCAGAGTGACAGTGAAATTCCGACGTAGCAYGTTTCAGAAAGCACCAGGTGCTTTGAAGGTAAACTGCCGTACCTCTGTCTGTACCATGTTGATGCGACGGGACCGTAAGGCTTTGACACAGTTGTAGATATCCACAACACCTTCTCTTTCTGCCATATCTAACATGATATCGATCACAATATAACAACCTGTTCGTCCAGCACCAGCACTAAAAAGAATCAGTAAATAYTGTTAGGAATAGCCGCATGAAAACACCTACGAACTTTATAAACCCATTACTGARAGCATTTTTATAAAGTCATTCAGTTCTTTCATCACAACCACTATCTAATTTTTATCCTCTCTCCTTCTCTTCATAATGTCCTTTAAATCTTTTGATGTGCCCAAAACAACCATTTTCCATCAGATTTGATCCACTAAGTAACAGCAAAAAAAAAAATTGTTTTCCTCCTTTTATCATCCAGATCAATATTTAAAGTAAAAAAGAAAAGTTAGTTAAACTGAAATCTGAGGATGATTAAGCTCATGTACTTCAAAATATGACAGATCTTGTTTTTATTTAATAAGGCTAAGGATGACTTTCAAGTGATATATTACAATAAGAAACTCAAGTGTATGTTTTACCAGCCAAGCTCTAAGCTGGTTCAGACAGCACATTTAACAGTATCCAGAAGAACCTCTCTTGATTTATTGTGGTTTTATATAAAGCTACAGACAGTTTTTGCACAGTGAATTCTTAAAATCTGTAAAGGTTGAGTAACTCTATCTACAGAACGTAATTAAACATTTGACAGTGCTGAAAGAAAATTCTATTTGTCAAAAGACTATGTCCCAACAACACAAACCTTGCAAAACTTGCACAGGAAAACCAACATTCTGTATTTGTTGCCATTAACCTCATTCCATCTTCCTTCATCTACTTGTTTACTTCGATGCAAATTAATAGTCTGTTCAGACATTATATGCCACACCAAGCTATCAAAGCAGCTCTATCTACACTTATTCTCAAATGCTGTCACAAAATTTTTGTAGGCTACCTAAAATGATAGCCTGAAGTATCATATGATTTAGCTGGTGCAGCTCTTGCAGGAAAAAGAAAATCTCTGGCTATTCTATTTAGGAAAAGTGTACTAGAATCCGGTTATTTCCAAGCGTTGCTGTAGAYAGCCAAATCCTACCGCTGTGTGAATTGGGCAATTCAGAAAGGGAACCACGAAACCAGAACACTTCAAAATGATGGATGCTTTGCAAGAGACTACTGTAAATGCTCACATACACAGTTGTGGAAAAAATCAGTCTATCAATCTACCTCTTCTGTACACACCTGCAATGGACAACAATAGGCCCTGCACTAGGAGGGTTAGATAATTTGACTCTCCGTATAAAGGAAAGCAGGCCTGTGGCATTGTAAGGAACTCCATGATCTGGCCAGCCGGTGAAATGAAACTGTTTAACTTCACGGATTTCATTGTAGCCCCTCTGTAAAAGGCAAAAAAAAAAGGTTATGAAATTTGAAGTATTTCATAGACTAGATGTTCTCTGACTCAAATAATGATAACACACACTGATAGAATCTACATGCTGTTTTCATCATTTCACCAATTATTTAAAGCAAAGACCATACGAAGCTTAAGGTGTCATTGGTTTTTTTTTTATTTTGAAGTTCGTAATCTTTACTTTTGCCATTAAGTACGCTTGTTTTGCCTCATTAGGKTTTTTTTTTTTTTTTAATAGACTTAGATGCAATTCGCATCGATTTTCAGAAGTTTTGCTAATTAAGACAATGGCCTGCTACATTTACAGGCAAGTATAATGATTTACCAGAAGACCACAACTGTTATCACACATCTCGCATTCACAGAGTTTGTTCTTTGATTAAGTGAGATTGACTCAGCGGCATTCAGGGCAGAGTGAAGGGAGATGMATGACAGGCATGACTAATAACCCAGTACTTGCGCTCAGCTCAGAAGTGTGGCTACAGAGAAGAGTGACTGTCAGAGAGGGGAGGGTAGCAGTCAGCATTTCTGAGGAAATTCGAAATCCCACAGTGAGATGCGTGTTTGGATAGCCTGATGCAATGCATTACTCCCACGGTGAGGTAAAGCTGCCTACACTGTGGAACTGTTAACCAGACAGAGGGATTTGGTATTGTACAGCAACACGCACAAGCATAGCCTCCTCCATACTCCTTGCTACCAGGGAACGGTATTTTGCCAAGCCCCTTCAAAATGTGCTCACCCTTCCCAGAGTGAAGGTCCTGACGACATACTCCGCAAGGGGCTCCATCTCTACACAAGTCACTTTGAAGTCACCATAAACTTCTGTGTCGTCAGGCCAGTACTTGTAGCACTTGACCTAAATACAAAATGGGAATGCATTTTACACCAAAGGAAAATAAAAGCTTGAGGATACGTTACTGCATGTACTGCATTACACCACATTTATTTCCAAAATGACCATGCACTCCTGTGGCTTGTCATGGCTAATGGCTGGTCTGTCAAGTTAAGCACTAGCTACAAGGAGTTTCCACTGCTTTACACAGCTCTACTTAGATGCCAAATTCACGTCTAAATGAGCATTTATATTTTTTTTAGTGCTGAGCTATGGAATACATTTCCACTTACGTTAAACTGGGATGCATTTCATATCAGTAATCAAACTGTTGCAAGTAATCCCAGATATTACTCCCTAAGGAATATGTTACTGCTAAACCGTAAATAATTTGCTGATTTCTAGCCACTGATATAGAAGCACATTTGCTCACTAGTCCACTTACTCTGCCCATTTGAGTGACAATATACAGATATATTTTGCTGAAATATGAATTTTGGATTCAGACAATTTTTCACTACTCGTGAAAGCAACACAGCATCAGTCTTCTTCAGAAGTTAGCTTTGGTTTTACACAATACCATAACCGCAACAATCTCTGGACTCTCCCCTTTCCCCTCCTCTCAGGATGCAGGTTTGTCCTTCACAAGACTCTTCTACATTCTGCTGATAGTGTGCTTTGTCAGCAGGTTTTTCTTTAGGCTTGTAGCATTAAAAGAAAAACAAAACCAAAAACTTACTCTCCCAACTTCCACTAAATTTGTGACCATCACAACGCAAGCTGATTGCTCCTGCCATATCATTCTCCAAAAGTCATACACAGTCTCATGAACTGGACCTGTAAGAAAAAATTCCAGGTAACACTCTGCAAAAAAATAACAGTCAAAGCGAATGCTAAAAATAAAATCCAGTGCTTTTCACAGCTGATACACATGAACACACTTGCTCAGAGATGAAAGCTTCGTGAAACCACATCACATACCATCATGCCAGTTTCCAGACTATATTGTTATTTCTAACCAATGCTGAATCTTCTCCGTTTAACTGAATTACCACTTGAAAGAAATTAATAGCAGGTGTTTCATGAAGCAAAACGCCAGAAGTTGCTTGAAAACTACAAGGACACAGCGATGCGTGACTACGTCTATAGTTAACATTTCTAGGTTTGTTTTACTTTTGTTAAATATAATGTGTTGAGTGTGAGTTTCTTCAGATGTTCACCGAGGAGATGCCCACACCGGAGTGAAGTATCAGTCAGGAGGGCTGGTGGTACAGATCCTGTGCACTTAACCATCTAGCTTCCAGCAAAGTGCGCAAGCACGAGTAGGCACTGAGGCATAAACTTCCCACTGAAGGGTATTTAAACTAACTTAACTACTTTTCTGTGAAGCAAAGGAGGAGCACTTGTTTAAGCTTTGCCTCCTGCTCTGCTGCAGAGACAAGACATGTTCCGTTCAGCGACAGAGGCTTTTACCCTGTTACAATCATCTTAGAAACAGCTTCCTGACCACAGTCCAGCAGTAGTATAAAGATTACTGTATATAACACACATCTGAAGACTCAACCATATTCCTTCATATGCTAGATCAAAGGCTGCATACTAAGCCAGCAATAATTTTTTGTGTCCTTTACACACTATTATATGCAATGATTAACATAGTAAAACAGAAATAAAATACAAATGTAGACTTAACTGCCATAGAGAGACCTGTTTAGACAGCACTTACACAAAAATAAAAAAAATCTGGACAGAAATTTGAGCATCCTGCTTTAAAACAAGCCTTTAATTTGTCTTTCCTGTGTGCAGCTACAATCAACTGAGGGCACAAATAACAGGATATTTCCAGCCAGCTATCTGATTATACTCACAGATCAAATAATGATACATCTAAGTCTAATTTTTACTTTAATTCATAGCCTCTGATATTTCAGTGCAATCTTAAGACTAATCTATTTGTTTTTCCTCATTGTGAGGAGTTTTATCAGAAATACAAAATGAGTAATTTCTATAGAAATGCAATTTTTTCCTCTAACTCCCCTTTTTATTAGCAGGGTGTTATATGATAAAGATTTCCCTCACTTCTTCCTACAAAGAGGCTTTGTCCTTCTCTGGCCTTACTTTACCCAGATTTTCTGAGATAGCGCTCAATTTATCATTACCATCTTCACCATCTCCATCCTGGACTAAATCCTAGACAGTAAAATAATACATTGTAATATGGAAAGAAAAATGCCTCAAGGCAGGTTGAAACTGTTCTCTTCTCTGTCCACGTGCCTCTTTTCTCTATTCATCTTCATAATTGGAAATCATGGTAGTAGCTTCTGACTTTATCAGCTGAATTTATCACAGAAAGAGTTGCTCAATATCTAATTAACATGATAAATTAGTGCAATTTTTGCATTTATTCACATTCCACCTGAACATGCTATGTTAATTTACCATAACACAAGACGACAACTCACAATATTGGATTTGCTTTATTTTCATCTACTTCCATTTTACCAAAACACTGCTGAACACTACAGAGAACACTTGTTTGGTTTGATTAATGCTGGCAGATTCTTACCTTGGGTTGCAATGTAGTGACTTGGTCTCTGATATCCCTGAAACAGCAATATGAGTTGGTTTGAGTAGCATATTACTAACAGAGAGGGAAAATAAAAGCATAAGGGTACTACAGAATTCTTATCTCTAGACAATGCTTTTGGAACAAACCAATATTTAAGAGCAGCATGAAGCTCAAAACCTAAAAAAAGGGTTAATACTGAAAAGGTTTGAATGACAACAGATAAAATGGAAATAAGAACATCTGACTTGAACAGACATTGTAGTGTACGGGAAGGAGTATTCTAGACAGGTCCCTTGGGCCTAAAAGTTAGTACTCTATTGACATTATCTCCCCAGCTGAATACATTGGGGCGTTTATTTAAAATTTAGTAAAAATCGTCTTTGCCACCAGATTATCTCAATAGTTGATCTATGTCCCCAACTCATCCAGTATGAAAAAATAGACACTTTTTGTTTTCTTCCAAATAGAGAATTATTGTAAGGCACAAAGAGGTATGTACCTGAGCCATAACTAATGGGGACAGAGCTGGACACTTTGGTGTGTGCACAGAACCAAGGTCCTACTGCAGTGGAATCTTCTGCAAAATATTTTGCGCTACTGCACAAAGTGTGCATCAATTATACTGGACATGATACGCACAAGTATATACACATACATATACCTAGAGATAGATAGATAACCCTACACGACTAAGCCTTTCCAGTTAGCTGGTCTATGCCAATGCTAGCGGTACTGTTCAGCATTAATCGTCTGCATAAAAACTACAAGACAAAGAGATTCTGCTCTTGAGGAAATCTTTCGGAATATATTTTGACCAGTGCCAGCAACATTAGCTACAAAGAGGAAGGAAACTTTAGTATTGCTGGAGAAGACAATACAGAATTTCACAATGTGCAAATGTTAAAGAAATAACTCCAATTATTTTCAAGGTTACAGTTTTATTAGGCCACTTGATTCAAGTATTGCATTACAGAGGAGCACAAGTCCTTGGATTCCTGGTATTCACAAGATGCTACTAGAGCGAAGGATTTCAATGTACCCAAGGAGTTTATATCCTTTTCCACGGACTGCTTCATTATCCTGTCTAGAGTGAGAGCACCTTCGTCTGGGGCTTATGAAAAAAACTTCTGAGTATCTTACTCTTGGCTTTACAAGAGACCAAGGTTGCATCAAATGTCTAAAAAATTTCTCCTGGAGTCCTTAATATCAAGCCCCAGCTTCAAATTATGAAAGTGGAACCTATGCTACACTGTTTTACACTCAGTAATGCTTTTCAGAAGAAGGTAAAAGTGTCACTTTAAAACTGCAAAGTGACGGTTTTACCTTGTAGCTTTCCTGTCTGGCTATAATGAGATTCAATTTACTCCTAAATAAGAAAACAACGTCCTCAAGGAACTGGAATTATTACAGATCTGGGAGACTTTTATTGTTGAAGGCCCCAGGCAAAATATCACAGTCCTAACACTTCACAGAGATTGTTGTGTAAAAATATCAAAATAAAAAGTGATATACCTGGAGCTAAATCTTTATATCTTGGAAAGTCGAGAGGGTCTTAAATAATTTATCAACTAACAGTGGACAGGAAAAATTAGTAAGGTGCAATTATAAAGAAAAGTAACAAAGCCATGTATTTTAAGAACACTTGTACTAGCTGTTCCAGTATCTTTCAAATTACTTTGGAATGACTTTGAATACAACAACTTGTTTATTCCTAAGGTGTTAATTGGATAAAAGTTATATTTTGTTAATCAAAACACCTAGCAGAATTTGTTCAAATTTCCTGTTTGTATCAGGTTTTTTTAAAATTTATAATTTAATTTGTATTTTAATCAAAGCATGAAATTTCAAACTTTAGAAGTTTTCTGCAGAAGCAAGGAAATTTCTACTATGTTAAAGAATTTTTATATATATATATATGTTTGTGTATATACTTTGTAATACCTAAATTAGCACCTTAAGACAAATGTCAGCTAAATATTATTTGTCTAAATCGTTGTTAAAAACACCCCCCACAAAGGCCATCATCCCTCCCTTTTTGCCAAACATACATTACGACTACTTCACAGGTACATTTTCAGACGACTACAGTACAGTATACTATGCAGCTTCTCACATATAAATGGGAAGGGGAAAAGAAAAGCTAGTGGCCAAAACCATCATCTTCATCATTTAAAAAAAAAAAAAAAAGTGAACAGCAAATTCTTTTTAACAGATAGGTTCACCTGAGTTATCTAACAATATCTAGCAATATTCAGAGCTATGTTAAAAGGCTGAATTATCTTTTCAAAACAGGTACAAAAAATATTCACACAAAAGGAAATTTTTTAAAGGAACAGATGAGACAAATTAAATGAGGCATGCATAGTTATCTAGTGAGAAAAATAGAATAGGAAAGTAATTAATAACAATATCTATATTAAATATTTACAATAGGATGCCATTATTCACATATAGTGGTACTTACATCCCTGTACAGCCAAATCTACAGCCCAAACCAAAGTCAGATGTGAAAGAAAGCACAACAATGTCAGTGAGTACTAGGACGTAGAACAAGGAAAGTGTACATTTTGTTCTTAATAAAAGAAAGCTTTCAATAAATTTGTAGGCATAACATGCAATAGTTTCACATAGAGAAGCTGGCAAATTGAGAGGGAGAAAGCTGTGCAATCCACTCACATCTATGTAGTTGGCATTAATGTAATCTGAAGATGGATCATCTTCAACAGGTTGCAAAATCACCCTGGAGTGGTCATCTGTAAAAACCAAGTGGTTACGGTGCCTTTTTGAAGTGTGATTTTTAAGTAAGATATTATGGTAAGTCATCTAGAAAACCAAAATCAGCTGTCATACGCGCCTTCACAATTTACAACCCTTAAATAGCAAGTGTTTACACAGAATTACAAAGAACCATTTTGACTGAGGTCTGCAATTACTTCAAAAACATTCCCTAAACTTCATTAAGTGTAGCTGAAAGGTATCACACTGTTACACATGGTTAAAAAGACACAAAGAAACCAGGTTACTTGCTCGGAGTCCCTTTCAAAATCAGCTCCACTGATGGTAATCTAGAAAACCAAAAATCCTGATTACTGTTTCCTTACTTCTGACTCCAGCCTGCTTAAGTTCATAGTGAGACATTAAAAAAGTAAGTTAGCAATGGTTAGCAATGCACTTTGGATTTGATGAAGAGGTAACTCTACCCGTTCAGGGACTTCTCCGATAGCTTCATTCCTGCATGTTCGATTGCATTTGTAAAACAGTAACAAATTGCGTTATYCCAGGGGATGAATCTAAACTATTGAAACTTTATGCCTAAAGACAAGAGACAGAACCCTCTGATTTTAGTCACATCTTTTAATCATCAGTTTTACACAACTACTATTCAGGTGTATCAGCTATAAATCACACGAAGCAGAAAAGTTTTGAAGCTGTCAGATTTACCTGAAATAAATTATAACTGTAGAAAACTGCCACAGAATTAACATCCAAATGAGTGCTAGCTTGTCGCTGTTATATGCTTACCACAGCTTGCAGAACAGAGATGCAAATGCGAAATTCAGCCTGAGTTATAAAAGGAAGAAAGTTGAACTGTGATGAACAAAAAAAAATGCTGGAAAAGGCATAGTCCTCCTTCTCCGCTTGGGGTATTAAGCAGCTATGCCACTGGAGACTTGTAAAGAAAGAGAGAACACGGCACGAGTAGCACACAACTACAGCTACCGCTCAAACCAAGCACACTGATACTCACATGCTATAATGTTTCCATAGCGGTTCTTTGTTCTGTTTTGATCCTTCTTAGCGACATCCCAAGAAGCTGACTGCCCCTCAAAGAAACTCTATAAATAAAAATGTTCCGAAAGAAAACATTCTGACCATTAATTTATCTCCAAAAATAACAGCTTAAAAGAACTGCCCTACCATAAAGTAAGCTCAGCTTTGCTCATCCGCTCTGGTCACCCAGATGGCACCATGGTATAGAAATGTATCTAGAGAAGAAGGGAGGCTCTCTCCCTCCGACTGCTACAGGTCAATGGGCAAGTCACTGAGGGAGTCCAGAGGGATTTCAAATCCTGGAATCGCTGGAAGGCTAAACTTGCTCAGACATCCTTGCTATTGAGCAACAACGGTAAGCTGAGAAAGCACAGGGAGGCTGATCACCCTTCTTACAAGACACCATAATATATAGCCTGTTTACTACAGCATTACATTGCTTTCCTCATATTGCTTAGTAAAATGGCTTTTCTTCCTACAGAGCCATCAGGAAGCCTCCTCTGCCAATGTTTATTGTTCACGTTGTTTTTCCTCATATCCCTCCCTTTAGCCACTAGCAAAATTATTCTATGTTTTTGCACTCTTAAGAGTCTGATAGAAGCAGCTTTTATTCCTCCTCAGCTTTTTCTTCATTGCCTATAGATATTTTACAGCTGTTGCAGGTCTACGCTATTCTTTCCTTCCAGATGTTCTCTTATGCTGACCTGGGTAAGCTACCTCCAGAAAGTACACAGTAGCCACGGAAACAAAACTTTAATGCACCCTCAGAAGCCCAAGCCAGGGCAAAGATGTCATGTATGGTAATAGAAGTAGCAACAAGTAGGAAAACACCTGATGTGGCATCAGGGACCACCCTCCCCCCCGCAGTGGTTGACACTTGGGTTTAGCCCTGAAGTTAGGCAGAGCATAATGAAGCGTATTTAAGTAAAAGAGAGGAAAAGAGAATAATATTCTTTTAAAAACCACACATTTATTTATTCCAGTTCTTATGTTACAGTAGAGACAGCTGCAGAAAGGAGAGAAGGTTGAAAACTGAGTCAGAAGAGATTACTTACTCGGGAAAAACTCATTTTAAACCCAGCTGTATTGCATGCGACCTTGGCGGTACCATTCCCATCTTTACTGTGTGTCCTGCCTGATATTCTAATCCCAAAGAATCACAACAGATTCAAAGATCAGAAGCGAAATGAATCTGTACTCATCTTCTACCTCCAGTGCTGGGAATTTTTTGCTTCCATTTTAACACTAAAGTTGTAAGTCGACATGCTCAGGCAGGTCTAATTAGAACTTCAAGAAGTTACTACCCTCGGCACGTCTTTACTGCTTCTCAGCTGGAGTTTAGTCCCAGTATTGCCCTACCGAAATGCTATAATAAATCATGAGAGTGCTTCCGGTCAGTGCTTCTCACAAAACCAGCCAGGTTAAATCTTCACTTTAACCTAATCCAGGAGATCCRCACTGAAGATGGCTCGGAAAACTCACACAACTAATAACAGCATTTCAACTAAGAAGCAGCATCAAAAGGGTGGCAACTTCTTACAACATGCCAAAAAGATTCAGCAGGGCATGTCTTCTTATGTCCTAGAGGATACAGATAGTGTTTTTTCCAGGCACTTTTAATGGTTCAAACCATTGGACTCCCCTCACTATTTCACTTTTGGGTTACATATATAGGAATCTTATGCCCGCTTATCTTTATCTGTTTTTCACTTAAACCCATGACATTTAGTTGCATCCTTTTGCAATGCAATGCAAACAAAAGGCTGCCCCTTTCAAAGGGATTTTTCCTAGCAAAACCCACCACTAAAGATCTCACCTCATACTCCTCTTTAAATCCATAGCTGTCAGAGGTCTTCATTAGGTTAATATGCTGCAGCAGATCAGCCACCCTGATGGCAGGGTGCAGCTGCCCAGTCTGGTATGGGGATTCTGTGCCTTCGCAGAGGTAACGAGGGACATCCAGGAGCCGGCTGGACTCTGCTGTCGCACTGTGATTTTCATCTGTATTCACAAGAAATCAATGCATTAGGTACCTGCGGGGCAATAATACCTGCTGCTATACATATCAACATCTATTTTCAAACTCCTCCTTCAAAAACATGTCTAATTTCTGAGAACGCAAAGCACTTACTCTCCAGCACATAAATACTGTGAAGTACATAAAGGAATTTAACTGCAAACACATACAAAAGTTTGCAATCCTTCATCCCGCAATAAAAATGTCTGAAGGGCATTTTATTTGAAGCTACAAAACTTTATGACGTTAATGTACTTGGAAACTCCAGCCTCTATCACCCAAAGTAACTTT
This sequence comes from Phoebastria nigripes, assembly GCA_035582835.1. NCBI lineage: Eukaryota > Metazoa > Chordata > Aves > Procellariiformes > Diomedeidae > Phoebastria > Phoebastria nigripes. The sequence continues at coordinate 228,228 of JAYKAV010000522.1, read as the reverse complement.
TTTAATGGCTAATATGTATCAACAGCAATACTACACCTTAAACAATAAATTAGAATAACTCTGTAGTGGTATCAGCACATCATTTGTCTAAAGCCAACAAACAGTAAATTGAGATCCCAGTAAAAAAGAGAAGCAATTATGCTACCGCTTCAGAACACTACCTCCATTTGGGAAGATGAATCAGCACTTCAGAGTGGTCATTTTAACTCAGGTCTTTTAGGTAGAGAAATGAAACTGTTGAGTGTGCTGATTTCAGCTGCAGTTTTTGCTCTGTATAAACGAAGAAGTCTCCTCTAATGCCCTACGTTACAGCAATTCTCTTATCAAAACCAAATGTCAAAGCTGGGTGAAGTGATCACATTTAGTCAATCCCTTCTGTGAAATATTTTTTTTTCAAACTAGCAATCAGCAGTTCAAATGAATTTAGAGAGGAAGAAAAATTCTAATTGAAACCTTTTTGGAAAGTAGCTACTGAAATGAGAAGTGGGTAGCCGACCCCTCCTACGCTTCTTTGAAACCAGTTTACCATTTTCCTTGCAAAGGATCCAGATTAGGAAGTAAAACACTCTAGGAAAATAATGAACACCCCAAGGGTTGGATTTTCTACAATTCCACCAAAATGCAAACCCCGTTAATGTCTTCTAAAAATAAGATCTCCTAGTAAGAAACCCAGTTCTTTGAACTGTGACACAAGTTGCTAATTTCAGTACATTTATGCCTCACTAAACTGCCTAATAATGTGAGCGACATGCAGCAGTCACTTTTTATTGTAGTGTTACCCATATTAAATCATACACATTTCAAAGCACCTCAGGATTTGCAGTTCTCCCCGTTCCTCACAGTATACTTACCAGTAATAGGCACTTTAACCCATTGAAGCAGCAAAAAACAATGAGTGAACAGAACGTAAGAAATTTATTTCAGGACTATGTTAAAAAATGACTAAAAGAAAATGACATTAAAAGTTGTTAAAGCTTCACAATAGGTAACAATGAAAGCTGTTTTAAAAATATAAGGGCCACATTATTATGCCATCAATGTAATGATAGGGACTTGAGAAAAGCAAAATTGTAATACTAACTTAGTGCTAATGTACACAGAATGGAGAGTAGCATTAATAACCTACACATGAAGAAAAAGAAACCTAGTACAGCTACAAAGTAATAAGAGCTTCATATGAAATAACAAGTTCTATAATTTAGAGCCCATAAAATTTTGCTCATCACTAAATAAACCAGAGGAAAACTGTTTTGTGATGCTGGGCCAAGCATGGAGATGGAGTAGGCCAAATGATCTAGTTCCAAAGGAACAAGCTTACGGGTACCCAACCCCCTTCTACATGGTGTGCCAAAAAGCTTGTCTACTTCTCTCTTCCAACTAGCATTGCTTTGCTTATACCAGGAGAGTACCATGCCCAAAACACCATTAGCAGTAGATGGAAATGCAGACGGAAACTATTATACTGTTCTTCAATTAATCCCTTGTCCTTGCTGTTCACAGCTGCCTGTGTCTGTGTCTGCCGCAAGGCAGAGGCAACACATTGACCTTTGGAATATGCTTATAGCCTGAATGAGCTATAGGGAATAGCTTGACAAGTATCACCAGATAGTATCTGTGTAGCTTATAAGTGCCTGAAATAAAGCTAAAAGATACAAGAAGACCTTAGAAGAATTTCAGGAAAAGACTCATTTTCTATGACTATAAGTCCATTGTTCTAATTTTGGGAAATATTCAGAATTACTGAGTGTCCTGGTTTCAGCTGGGATAGAGTTAATTTTTTTTTTCCTAGTAGTTGGTATAGTGCTATGTTTTGGATTTAGTGTGAGAATAATGTTGATAACACACTGATGTTTTTAGTTGTTGCTAAGTAGTCTACTAGTCAAGGACTTTTCAGCTTCCCATGCTCTGCCAGGTGCA
>JAYKAV010000522.1:186331-224699 GCA_035582835.1 Phoebastria nigripes | reverse complement strand
TAACTCCACGCAACACACCACCTCTCCTGACCTGAGTGACCACCATAGCAGATGGAGCCCAAAGTCATGGACTAAATGGACTCARTGGACATTTTGTGGAGATTTATGGACATTTTACAGACATTTCACAGGGGTGGTCCATAGACTAAGGGAATGATATCTGTGTATTATATCAAAGGATGGGAAGCTGGATGGTGGTTAATGAGGTTGTACTGCATAGTGTGGGACCTGAGCATGATGTAAATAAACAGGGGAGAGCGCGAACGCAGTCCCCCACTACCACAAATTATGCAGTCGAGTTTCCCGCATTTGGGGAAATCGCAGGGGTCAGCACACCCGGAGTGCAGGGGATGAGCCTCGCCCTGGGAAAACCACCTGCCTGATCATGGTGTCTCCCCTGCCAGGTAAGTATTGCTCTTTCAGGCAACGGTGCTATTTCACCACCCCTCATAAACTTCTTAAACCACCTAGTTAGGTTTTCTTGGGCCCAAAGTGGAAGGCTCCAGCATCTAACTACTCTGATGGTTATAAACTTTCTAAGACACTACTGTAGTCAAGAGAATGGCATTTGCAACATTATCAAAAGGAAATGGTCAGAATATGACTTGATAAATCTACCAGCTTGACAAAGACCAAAGACTACTCACAAATAGTGATTTGCTGTAAGTCTCAGAGGACACTTTACATGAAGATCTGCAAAGGCTCTTCCTGGATATACTCTCTATCAGTATTTTTACCCACAAGTTGCATAATGGGATAGAAAATACCCTGACAGTATGGGCAGAGGGCACTGAGCACTAAGGCACCACAAGCACTTCACAAGTACAGGATCAGATTTCAAAGTTATCTTGATTATTTGGGACACAATGCAAAAATCAACAAAGTGAATTGAACAGTGAATGCAACATACTGTGTGTAGGAAAGGGAAGTCAAATATATAACTACAAAATGGATTAATGGACTGGGTAATGATAACTGGGATTTTAGCAGGTAACTCAATACAAGTCAGCAACACGAGTGCAATAAAAAGGACAAAATACAGTTCAGGTAGCAGGAACACTACAAGTAGGGCTTGGGGGTACCTATTCCACTCAGCTCAGCAACAGAACATGCCACTGCAAAAGTAAAATTCTCTTCACTACAGATTTTTAAAACACAATAGATAATCAATTGCCAGAAGCAGTCTATACTATAGGTATAATGTCCCATTTCAAAACAGACGAGGGATTTAATTGTCTCCAGGTCCCTTTAAGCTTTACCTCTAGAAATCTAATTTTCAACCTCAGTTTATATTCATGTCTACTTCCTGGTATTTGTCTTTTATCCTAAAATAACCTCAGCAACTGACTGAAACTCAATACTGCACATTGTGTTTACCAAACCAAGAACTTGGGTACAAATTATACTTTTATCTCTGTATTTTTTTAAAAAACTCTAAAACGTGCATTCAGTGTTAGATGCGACATAGCAATAAGCAGCCTGGCCACTCCCAACATCTGTTCTTCTTTTTAAAGTAGGTACAAAGTTGAAAAACTTACTAGTTAAGGTCAACTGAAAAATGTAATTAATATAGGTATACAAGAATATTTGTACAGAACCTACAAACAAAGTTGTTGTTTGTTCTTGGATATTTCAGAAGTTCTTCCCTTTTCTATTTTTCTTTTCATTCTTGTTACTTACTCAGAAAATCAAGCTTTGGGTACCAAATAATACTAATATGGATCTGAATTTTATTTTTACATATCTCTTAAGAGAGATCTAGTTTCACATGTCAGTTCACTGGAACTCAGTTTGAATGCTCTGGGGAGAAAAGTTATAGTATTTTCCATCTACCTGTTTCCTCATTTACTCTTCAGTTGGCACTGACTAGGAATAACTTCTTAATGAGAACATAAAATAATTTTTATTCTAAAAGCAGTGTCAGTTTAATTCTGAATTGATAAACTGAGCGTAGAGTTATTTTCTGACAACAGCATAGCTATCTTTTACATAAAACAAGCTGTTCCAACGTTCAACCATGCAAGGAGACAAAACTCATGCAGGAATGGATAATGAAGGACTAGAGTCCTCACCTAACACAGCTGTCGGCACAAGTGGATCATTGGGCACTGTAGGAAAACAAAGCTCATGAAGAAATACATTACCCTCAATTTGTGTATTTTTAAGAATAAAAACAATATACTTCAGAGTATAACCAAGTGATAACTAAACCCCATTAATTTTGTTACAACAGAAAACCAGAATGAATACACAGTTCCAGAAAGCATCCTGAATAAAAGAGGAATGAAAGGTAGTGATTTCGGACTTCAGAAATATAATGATAAAGGCAAAGAGATTCTTACTGAAATGAAATAAAGACGACATTACATGCAATTTAGTTTTTGAAAGGGTTCCTTCTTCACTATTGTTCTTTTGCTTCACAATAAAGGTTCACTTTCATAGAACCAACTCCTTTCCTTTTAAACCCATCCTCTCATGTAATACTTTAATAGCTCATTTCAAAATAAAATGGTATTTCTTTAAAGTCTTCCAGGTAATTAAAAAAATTATATACATATTCATAGTTAATAGCTTTTTTTATGTGCAATGCCAAAGATATTGCTCTTAATGACTACAGGAAAATCGCAGATACACAGATGCAGATGTTTGAATAAAATTCATAGAATTTTATCATTCATTATCACAGCTAGAACCATGCAGAGACAAATGCACTGTTTCAGACAGGAATGGCGGAATCCAGAATTTGGTTTTGTTCCAATCTGGAACAAAAATTTAAAATATCAACAGCTCTGTGACAAAATTTAGCTCCAGTTCTCAAGCAATCTGCCTAAAAGTTTGTTACATAGCAGAAAACCCCAGAAGCTTGGAAGGTTCTTTGCCTCAGCACAGACGATGGCCAGGAGAACTGAATCCTCCAACACCCAAAAAATCACATATCTAGGACGCTGGAAAACAGTGATGCCAAACTTCTTTGCCAACCAACCAGGACAGCTGTGGTGGCTGGGGCTTATAGGCTCTTGGCGTCACATCAGTCCATCTGGAAGGCTGCCTAAGTGCCTGGCAGCCTCGGCTCACTAATAGCCACGTAGGTTCCTGATGGATACTTTGCCTGGGATCCACCATAACTTAGTCCAAATCGAACTGTCTTTGCAAACCTGCCTCCACAAATCTCAATGCCACTTAAGACATCAAACTTTGGAGAATTTTCAAACAGTTCCAGCCAAAACTGTGTAGAAAAACTCACAGGCTGATACTAAACTCCCATTTATAATTGGTTATGAGACACTTAAAATGTTAGCACTCTGCAGTTTGGTAAGCTTCAATAAACTGAGCAATAAACCCTCCTCCAAAATCCATTTCCCTTACAACAATCAGGAAAGAACTTAAGAGCCTTAAGGGATGTATTTTGCTCAATCATGGTAAGCAGTATGGGAGGCAGGAGAAGGGAGATGGAGTGCCATTCCCAAAAGATGGCAATTCAGAAGCAGCTCACGCTGCTCAGATCTGTTTAAAGCCAAGCCACAAGTCCATGTGGCCGTGAGAAGGTCAGGTTCCTGCCAGCTCCGTGGCAGAATTGTGTCCCTTTGGTAACTTACACACTAGTTTTGAGGTATTCAGAGTCTGCCAGTGGAGTATCTTGCTTTTGTGCGAGACATAGTGCAGATGCTAGGAGGCAGGCGTGCTGGACAGTGGTAGCTATAACCCAGACACTTAACAGTCAGAAACCCAAACTGCCAAACCTTGTCAAAACCAGACAGTTGGCAAGTCTACAAAAAAGGAATACAAATATAGAGCAAATTTGCAGATACATTAACAAGCTTGTTCCTAAACTTCACAAACAGCAATGAAAATTGTCAGTGTTTCCTTCTGTTATAACGTCCTTACTGCCAAAAGAAAGAAATTAATTTGGACCTCATATTATTATTCATTATGGACACGGTGTTACGCAGTAATATTTAACATGTTGGTATTAAATATCCTCATGAGGGAAAACTCAATTTCAGATTTTAATTGAGATATTCTAGAAGTGTAGTATTTTCCCTAGAACAAGTATCAACGCATACTGCAAGTACATGTAAATATTTAAATAATTGGCCACATACCAATAAGGATAGCATACAAACATCCCTACTCAACCTTTGGGTTTACAAGTGTTCCTAGAAAACCTGGAGCTTACAACAACTTTCCTTAAAAGTAGAATTGTTTTCCGTGTTTCTGTATTCACCTACACTCCAGAGTATCTATCACTGTTGTACTTACATCTGGGGCTGAAGTTATGAGAGTCCATAAATGTGATTGAAAGGGGATCCTCTGCATGCAGAGTGCTCTGGTCAGCGTAACTCCTATCCATCGCATTCACCATGTGTGTCATCTCCTGGCGGGTGGTCCCCATGGCATCCTTGCGCTTCTTCGCAAGTTTGCTGCCCAGCCAAAAAAAAAAACCCAAACCACCTTAATATTTGATGAACATTGATGTCTACAGTAATCATTATCTATAATCCTGAGTGACTGAAAAGTTTGGCTGATTTTCCTGTGTACAACTTTTCCAGCGTGAAATTGATAAAACTATGCACCCTGCTATGAAAGAGTCGCGACCGTGTGTTTTCTGTACACACACAAATGCTGTAATGGAAGTGCTTACTTCTGTACCCTGGTAATACTTTTTTCTCCTGCAGAGTAATTACACTAATATAAACAAATTAGAGAATATAATTACATTTCAACTGAAATGATAAATAAGAAGCATCTGTGCATGCAGTTTTATCAACCATCTCCATTTAAATCTGTGTTTTGATTTTATAAATGGATAATTCATTCCCCTTGCTTGCCTTGTTAGGAAGAAATCATTTAATCTTCTAAATTACTTTGTTAGTCAAAAAACCTATGAAATAACAACAGAAACATAATTATTCGATATGGATTCACATTACCTTTTATATTAAAAGTTGTTCTTCCCATTCAGTACACAAGATGCAACATTATACCACACTTTGTTCCTGAGACTGAACTTTGGTTCTTTAAAAAACAAACAAAAGGCCCCTCACCACTCTACCCTTTCATGCAGTTTGGGAACATCTTAAATTTTGATGTTAACAGTCTTACACTCTTAATGTATCACAGTTAAACAGCAACCTAATCTGTACAACTAACCCCCCCCAATTAACAGCCAATGCCCTTAAAGTGTGCACTTCAGAAGTGTCTCTCAATTCTTTCCTTTTTATGAAGAACTGGAAGTGATTTTCACCGTCTCCAGAAGTCAGATGGAAGCAGACAATATATTTTAATTATCACTTAAAGCCTACTACTCTTAAAGCATGTATCTCAAGTAGTAGGAAGTATGCAGAGCAGCATGAAGTGCACCTTGGTTCTGCAGGGACCTGTGACGTACATTACACTGTTCTGAAATCTCCCTGTTTTCATCTGAAGCTGTGACTGCAATATAATAGATAGCCAACCTGCTTATTTGGATAAATCTGACACCACGTGAGAGAGATACAATCATGACTGAAAATACGGGGTTCTTGAAAATGTATGTTTAAAACACAGCTTAGCTTCACAAGCTTTTTCTGCATAAAATATCATCAAATATCCTGTTAACTGTTTAGACAGCGTTTATCTTACATTTCTCTAAAAGGACTGCTTGCTCTTCCTCTATTCTCCGATAACTTTTGTATTCTGTGCCGCACTCTAACACTAGACAAAAAGAATATTAGTGTAAATTACCCATAAAGTTACTTGTTAAGTCCTGGGAACATCTACCAGAAAGGACCTACACCACTCTCTAGGGCAGGGAGCGTTTCACGTTTTTGCATATTTAAGAAAATGTTAGAGGATTGTTTCTTAAGTTAATAGTCTTGGTTAACAATAAGGGGCCACAAAGTAGGATATAGATGGACAAAGCACTCCTGAGAATAACAGATTCTTTCACCGATCAGACTCATCTCCTTATTTTGTTCCTCCCCCAGCTTCTTTTCCCCATTTACAGATAGACTGGTTGGAAAATTGCAATAACCCCCTCGCTACAAAAATCCCAAAGGTGGTCTCTGATCCTATCATTTTTTCATCAAACCCTTGTGGTGTACATGAGGGTTCTGTGTGTATCAGTTGTTCAGTGAAAACTAAAAAAACCAGTGACAGTTGGATGTCCCCCCTAAAATGCTTTATTTTATACATTTACTCCACACATTCCTATTTACTTCAGGGAAGTTGGTTTAAATGATACTCTGGTCAAACAAATGATGACCATCAGAACTTCCAGAAGTGAAACTGCTTGAGCTTTATAACTGGTTCCCAATACTATCAAAGCTTACACAAAACTGGCATTTCTAGTTCAGACTGGTTTTTTAAGTTTCAAAGCCTTCCAGGTCGTCTCTATACACTGAAGATTGTCTAACACCGCCTCAGAAATGGAACAAAAAGACTATTACATCTCATCTCTCGACTATATTAAGCCCTTCTTTGAAGCATCACTTTGTAACAAAACTTGCTAGCTATGCTAAATAAATCAACAGCTATTAAGGCTTTCAAGTTATTAGCTTATTACAGTAGCTACTTTCTAATTCTTATGCTCTGCTTCAACTCCTAAAAAAGCCCATTGTGTTGCAGCACCGCAACCCAAAGCTGCTGGGAAATGGGAGAACAGCTTTATTGTTCAACAGCTCCTGGCTCCCTCGCAGTTTGACGACTTCTTTTTCCTTTCCTTTTTTCCTTCCCTCACTAGGCTAAAGGCACATGCAATCTATGCTTCAGGAGAGTTAAGCAAATCATCAGGTTAAAGTACTTGAGGCTGACAGAAAGTGTAAAAGATTCTCATTATCTGCTAAAGGATCCAGTTGGGTGAACCTGCACAGGTGGGTGTTTCAGTGGGAGCTGGAGGGGAAAAGTGCTCCATCATAGGATGAAACTGTGCGGTTAATTATCTTGAGCTGAAGCAATTGTTATTTAACAAGGAAATTATAATTTGTCACAATAAACTGGAGAATGGCAGTTAGCTAAGCCAGCTTAGCTTTTTTTTTTTTTTTAATTTTAAGATTTTTTAAAGAAGTCAACTAATCTGCTTAAAAACGTGGAAGAGCATCATTATCAGACACCACTGGTTCATCAAAGCACTTGAGTGCATTCTTAGATCCCCTCTGCAGCCAGGGGCTTTATGCATTTATTTAAAATTAAGAATGTGTGTAACTGCTTTGCTCAATCACAGCCAAAACTGCTGCAGCCCTCACAAAAACTCATTTGGTTAACATGTATAAAAAAAAAGTCAATTTTGCTTCAATGAAGCAAAACTTTATGCAAACCAATGTCATAAAGTAAGAGCCACACTTTAAAACGTGTATGCAAAGCACCTTACAAGCAACAGATGCAGACCACTTCACAAAAAGTATTTCTGTAAAAAAAAAAAAAAAAAAAAAAAGTTGGTACCACAGAGGCAGACGTGTTGCTCTGCCATTGGTGGTAGGGCACGGACCTATTTATAAAGGTCTGGTATCTGCCAATGATCTGCGTAGGAAAAGTGGTGCACAGGATCACTCCTGAACTGATACGCTAAGAAAGAACAATTTGTGATTTACAAGCACAGTTCTCCAGCTAGGAAATGGGAAAAGAGGCTTTTTCCTTAGTGTGATGTGTTGCTGTGAATCATAATGCAAATTAAATTATGATTACAATAAACCAAAATGATAGTTATGGGAAAAACTGCAGCAAAAAGCAAAAGTCTCAATATACAGTTAGAAATACAATATCCCTTTAAAAAAAACAGGGTAAGAATAACAGGAACAATAATACAAGCAATTTTTCAAGCCTGAGAATAAAGAAAGGTAATTATCAATAAAACTTTAGGAAAATTATAGAGACTGTTTTTCTTTTTTAAAAAGGGATACTGCATCTTTACAACATGTAAAATAGTAAGTCACCCGTATTCTACTTACAGATAGTAGGAGTAAGAATAGTAGCTCCTCCTGGCAAGCAAATCACAGACAGTGGAAAAAGAGAAGCAATGGTGAATGAAAAGCGTGACTCTGTCACATTCAATAAAGCAGAGAAATGTGCGTTTAAAAAAAAAATTGAAAAATTCATGTTTCTTTGGTTAGCATTTCAACTTGCTCATGCACAAACTAGCCTTACTTCGCCATGCAATAAAAAAAAAAAAAATACACTAGCATATAAAAATGATTTGTTTTTTAGAAAGATCACTTGAGAAAATTACATGCTGAGATTTCATTTATTGCCAAAAAATTTGAAAATTAAATGGATTGTGTATTTTCAACATGCAGTTCAGCATAATATAATGATTACCACCTAGATGTCATGACAAATGAACAGCTGTGTACAAATCTTGTGCAGTAAATATGCTTTTTACTTTTCAGTTACAAAAACTAAAGATTGCATTAATACATTTAATCAGAAAACAAATTTCATGTTATTCATTTTAACATCTTCATCGGTACACAGGTGTATACATATATGTTTGTATGCGTACTATATGTAGCTATATGAGTACGCACATTTGCAAGAATACACGTTTACAACAGATATGTGTGTACTGACATATATACCACACATTTCCTGAATGCAAACATATGTTTTCTATTTTAAAATCTTACAATCGGAAATGCTGATGTAGTCATGCTAAGCATTAAAAATATGGAAGGTAAACAAATGGAAGGAAATGAAGGACATTTGGAAATAGTCCAACAATGACTTAGAAAATAAAAATGGCATTGCTTGTTAAAGATGCAGTATCCCTTTTCTTAGCTGGTTTGATTACTCCAGTAAAACTCTGTAAGAGCTGTTAAGAGCTTCATTCGGGAAAACTTCAAACCAATTTGTACAAAATGATCAGGCAAAGCCTAAAACATCCCAAGCTTGTGAACAAAACTGCTTAGTACTCTGTTTTTCAATAAAAGGTAATGCTGCATTTAATCAGATTGAGATAGCGATGGCTGTGCATACAACTTAATAAACCAATGAAAATGCAGAAACCATTTTTTTTATTGACTTTTCTGTGTAATAAGCTGTGGTCAATTCAGGTACCAAAAGGGATACTACATAATGGATCACTGAACATGTACACTACAGAAGATGATTCAAACGGGTCGGTTTTCAGTCCCACCACAACTAAGTGAAGCGTGTTTATGTACGTGTGAATGTGTCAGGGTTTTTACAGCTGTTCCTGGCTTCATTATATGAATTGCCCTGATTCACTAGATGGACTGAATTATCTCAGGTATACAAAGGTTTTCTATGCTTTTTGTAAGAGACCTTGACTAAAGCTGGTATAAAAAAAACCTGCCCACTTTCCCTAAGGGGGCAGGGGGCATGGCACACCTATAACATACGCGATAGACAACCAATTAAACTATCATGATGAAAAATTGCCAAACATTAAAGATTCATTAAACAGGTTAATTTCTCACCTATTTTGAATACAAAATAGTACAGGAGTTTAGAAATGTTATGTGCTTTAGAATGATGATCAAGTATCATTCCTAAGAGGGTACTGCCTTCACAGGTTCAGAGAAGGGAAGGGGGAAAAAGGGGAAATTTTGAAATATCATTTCACGGACATAATTAACTTACTTTCATCAAACAATTCAACAGTGAAAGTATGAGTCTAAAAGGACTCTGAATGCAAGAGGTAAAAAGGATAGGAAGAATGAACACATTGAATTTTAAACTTATTTTTTTTGTTACCTGCAAAACTAGTCAATCCCATCTGGAAGTGACTGACATTATATAGTGGTAGACAGTCTCTCTCTCACACACACACACGTGCACACACAGAGTCTTCTATTAAATATAAGGGGACCACTGCAACACGCACTGAGAAGATGATACTCTCCAGCACATACCTTGCAATAAAGCTATAAAATAGAGATTTCTTCCTGAAAGCTGAAAAACAACTTTTTTGTTGTTTTTCAAAAGCTCTGTAAATAAAGAAAACTGGCTGACTGTATGTCTTTTTTGCATATGATGAGTTGGACCTTTTGCATATGTGTTAATTCTCAACCACAGAGGTAAACAACAGAGAAAAGTAAAAGCACTTTTGGGAAAAATCACATATGTAGCTAACTAACACAGAACACTATAAGCATACCTAATGTTTCTAATGCAGACGTTTCTTCTCCAAGTTATATATCTCCAGGGATAATTGTAAAGAGGCAATAAATTAAAAAAATCTAATGCAAACCAGTAATTATAACATATAGAATGATCTCAGGTACAATTTTAGTTTTTTTTCTTAATCTTTAAAAATAATAGCAAGCTGTATTTCAGAGGAACATTCGCAACATTTACAAATATACTTTTCATTAAGACTTCTGCAAAAGGCAAGGGAATGCAATGCACACACCACTGGAAGACAAAGGTCTCGTTCTACCCAAGAGAAATCAGCTTGTGCCCTGCGAAGGGGACCCGCCAGGGAGGGGGTGCACAGAAAGAGAGGAATTGGTTTCGATGCTGTAACTACGAATTTATAGAGCCATATTATGAACTTTTATGCCAGGTTAAGACAGTTGCAACCACTGGGAAGTCGAGACTTTTAAAAACTGACCGAGCAATAGGGTAGCACAATTTACTATAGGTAGGAGCATCTGGATGTGGAGTTAGCATTGTACAATACCAGAAGATGGCGATATTGCTTACTGTCTAAGAAAGCACTAAAAAATTAAAATTCATTCAAATTAATACACTTTTAAACAATTTCATGCACTAAGGACTCACTAGATAATTTTACAGTGATGTGGTATGACTTCTAAGAAAAAACTCCAGGTTTACAAGAGCATAAATAGAGGTATAAAATTACATTATTTTGCAAGTTGGATAACAGATACAAATAACTCATTAGAGCTGCATATAGAAAATCAAATTCATTAGGTGACTACAACATGAAAAGTGCAGTAAGTTATTCTTTTTTTTTTGCTTAAAAAAAAAAAAAGGCTCCATGAATTTCAATTCCACTCATTTTAATATTTTGTACATTAACTGCAACTTAAAACTACTTGGAAATAAGTAAGTATGAGAAAATGTATAGCTATTGGATCCCAAATATAAAGTAATACTCTCCTTAAATCCACCATAAGAATCACAGCAAAAACAACAGGAAACACAAAACTCATCCAAAAGCTGATGTGAGCTACTGGTCCTGAAAGTTTTTTTTTTTTTAATGACCTGTAAAAAATACCCATTTAGTTATTGTTGTTTGAAATGGAGGAAAAAAAAGAGGGATCAGCACAGATCATTTTCTTACCTTTTTTTGACGATCAGTATGACAACAAGGAGAAGCAGGATGAATACTAGAATTCCAGCACTTATTCCTGCTATTTTCACCACTCGATCTGTTTGTTTAGCCGGATCCGGAATCACCTCAGGTTCTTCTGTTGCTGCTGCTAAATGAATCAAAAAAGAAGTTGCTTAAACGTGCAAGCACTAGAGACATGAAAATCATCATTGGTGATCAATTCCAAATATGTGTGTGTGTTAATACAGTAGCCAAAATATAGATACATGCATCGTGTTTATACACCCAGACATGCGTATATAGATACACTTAGATCCACTATAAGTTTCAATCTATATGCCATACACATTTGTAAAACCAAGTATATGACTATATACGTGTGTATACAGGTACATACATATATGTAATTTCATGTGTACAGAAAAGTGCATATGTATCTGAATTTTCAAACAAATTACTGCATTACAAAGCAGAAGTATGTTTTTAAAGAGACAATCTATCAACTAAATCATCATTACTTCCTTCGCTGTTATTTTTTCAGATATTGAATATGGAATATTTAACATGGACTAGTGAGATTACATAACTCACGAACAGTAAGTTAAACTCTCTTTTCCAAGCCGCAGCCGGCACCCTAAACTCTAGTCCTTCTCTCCTTCCCCCGATTTCAGTCCACCTTTGTATATTAATTCACCTTACAGCATCTGGCCCGAGAGCCGCATTCTACTGGGAATTTTGATTCTCTAAATAAGGCCATCCACAAAGTCAAGCCTAAAGTCAGCAGTAGTTTTATTTCTGTTTATAGGCCCTGACAAAAAAAAATCGCTGTTCTACACAGAGATGAAACCACTCCGTAACACAGCTGAGCGGGCTGAGGCCACAGGTTACAGCAGAGAGGAAAACAGAATATATATGAAAGCACTCAGCCATTCAGTCTGCACCTCTTTGCATCACAGCCTGGCGTACAAAGGATCAGGAACATGGGGTTTTTCAGCCTGGCAAAAATATCAAAAAATATAAATAGGTTTCAGCCAGGGGTAAAATCCCATAAGGTGTCTACTTGTAAAATAAGAAACGGCTCTTCAGTTCTCTAGTTCTTACTTTCTAAGTCTGTGGCTTAGCACTTTGCCTTTCCCCTGGTCACAGGCATGGACGGATACGTGTGCTTGCTTTCTCTCTCTCTGACCCTTCTCCTCTCACTCTCCACCTGGCATGCAGCAGATGCCACTTAACCTCTCCCCCCTCACAGCAGCTGCACGTGGAGTAGTTACAAGCTGTTGGTATCACCGTGCCTATGTCATTACACAGAAAATGTCCTTTACTCTGAAATGAGGAAGCTTCTCAACAGACCACCAAAACAAGCAGAATGAAAAACGAGGTGAAGCCACACCAGAGAAAGATTACCACTCCCCTGAAAATCTGCTCCATAGGCCTTTCAGAAAGCCAGTGTAGTCAGTACCAGGGATAATTGGTATCTAATACTTTGTGGTTTTAACCATGTCACTCAGACCATTTCTGTTTGGGTTCCATGTGCAGGAACCCATATTATCTTTTGAGGGAAGGATCATGCTGTTTTTTAAAATCACTCTTTATTACTTGTTTCTGTAACCTCCATCTCAGCAGTATCTGAACCACTTACTAACAACTTACCCTCAGAACAACCTTTGGAGTTAGGAACATGCTCTCTTCCAGACACCCATGCGAGAGCTAGGCAGACAGTGAGAGATCTGGCAGTGCTTTAATCATAAAACTTAATCATCATCGTAAGACTTCATCATCATAATCATATCTCTCTCCTACAGCCTGAACTCTGAGAATCTGCTGAGAAATACTAAATGCTTCCTCCTTCGTGTAAATACATGCCTGCATGCACACTTCCATACATAACCTGCGTGGACTCAATACTATATTTTGTTTGTATTATGTGTGTTGTTGGGGTAAGAGTCAGGATCAGGTTAAGTGGTGTGTGTATGTGTAGCTGCGTACACACCACACACACTCACACACAAGCTAAAATTAATGCTGGATACACATATGATGCTGTCTAACAGAGGAAACGAGGGGGATGACTTCTGAGGTGGAACTGGAAGAAGAAGGTGTTTGAGATTCTCAATCCTAAAAATGAATCAACTCCCAGCCTACTATTACCAGGGCTGGATATGACAAACACGAATGAACATTTGATAAGCAGTAGAGCCAAAAGGCCAATCAGTAGAGTCAAAAGACCAATCAAAGCTAAAATATAAATAGCTTTATATGCCAATGGGAAAAAACCTCATGTTTGCTGTATGGGGTACTGAGAAACAGCAAGGACGTGGGAAGGGTAGAGAGGGGAGCATGCAGGAGTGGGATAGTCACTGTCTGGAATCGCCATGAGTACAACATGAGCGCAGCTGGGTACCTCTGACCTAGCAAAGGTAAGAACTACTCAAGCTGCAAAATAACTAAGCCTTGAGCAAGAGATTTAGTTGTGTGGATGGAGGTTTAAGGCCAGGTCTTTGAGAGATTTCAAAATATGAATCACAAGGACTGGATGTGACCTAAGATGCACTTCAAAAGTTGAAGGCTCAAAAATACATCCAAAAGTACAGGCTTTGAGCCTTGATCAGGACAGTGGTATTTTCACAGCAGTATTAGTAAGAGATGAGAGAGCAGATGGGAGAGAATGAGAGACCTGTCTCACACTTCCCTGGAGAAARATAGGACCCTTATTGCTTGATAGAGCAAGCTGCAATGTAGGTGCTTCTCAGAGTCACGTCTAAAATTATTGCTTGGCCACTCACAATGTTATTTCATTCAGAAAAGTTACCTTAGAGAAACAGCTATACTCTTCTCAGAAAATCTGAAGGAAAGGTTACTGAGGCAGTTTACTTATTCRCCTAACTTAGGCACTGGTGTTTTATTACATATTCTGTAAGAAATGATTGAGTTTGGATCATCAGTAACTGTTCAAAATGCAGTTCTCTGTCCAAGTTTTTAGAACAGTCGAAAGCCAGGAGGATATCAACTGCTTGTCCATTTATTCTGGTTTCCTTACACTAAGGGGTTTGAAGTAAGAGACAGTAACTCATTCCATGAACTTTAATGCTGCTTATGAGATAAAGCTGGTGCCCACTAGAAATGTACCAGAGTGTCCTAAATTAGTGGAGAAAAATTATATTGAATAGTCATAGACTAAGCAAGCGTATAACCAGTGGTTGAGCCTCCTATATCCAAAATGCTAAAATCTATGGGCAAAATGCTACCCCTTTCCCCAGTATCAACAGAAAAATTGCTTTTGACTTAAATGAATCCCGGATTATTATACGTATGTTTCCAGCAACAGATGATATATGCATTCTCTAGACTAAATGTTAGATTTGGGGACTATATGAAAGCAATTATAGATAGAAATCACACTGTAATCTATTATTTGTGTATGTGCATTGTATGCAATAAACTATTTTGAGGAAGCCACTGAATGTAGCATAGAATCATTTAATGAAACTTATGAATTTGAAAGTTTTTCATATTACTTGTGTTTTGATTTTGATAGTTCAAAGTGCATTGTAATAAGCATGTGTGAGCTTATACATACACAAACAAAGGACAAAAATATAGAAACCTTGTGCCTATGTGTTAAACTTATGTGTATAAGTCAGTGTCTCCTGGTTGCTGAGTGCACAAGGACTACAGCAGCAAGAGAAATTCTGCTTACTCTGAGAATTTGCTCTCTCTATCCTCTAGACTACAAGTCTGTCAGGATTTTTCTTTCTCTGAAGTGGCTCTTCTACAGGCTGAACTGCTGGTTTTGCCAAACAAAGCAACTCAACTAACCAAGGCTTCACAAGGGCAAATCTTGCCTAACCAACCTAATGGCCTTCTGTGATGGAGTGACTACATCAGTGGACAAGGGAAAAGCTACCGATGTCATCTATCTGGACTTCTGTAAGCCTTTGACATGGTCCCCCACAACATCCTTCTCTCTAAATTGGAGAGATACAGTAGTTAAAAATTGAATTATTTTGATAATTGGAGTTAACTACTGTATATTTCTAAACAAGCTAAAAATGGTCTAAAATTATTTAACTCATAAAAACACCTGCTTTACTAATTCGTAACTTTCCTTTTCAGTAATCTAGTCCTGCAATCATTTCTTATATCTTGAACGGCAGACTGTATTAAAAGGTAATTTATCGATTTGAAAAAGAACTTTGCGCAGTAACAGAATGATGATCATAGAAAATGGACTCTCTATTGGCTATTAATTCCTTTAGCCAGCCGTACTCTAACAGACCTTCAATTAAGTGCTACTTTTTTACAATATCCTTGCATATTACTAAATTTTTCACAGTTTGACCCTGTAAATCTAAGAAGAGAATCCTGCAGTTTTCAACCAGTGCAAAGTAATCTTGCATAAAATTTGCAAGAAGCATTTCTGATCTGAAATAGAGAGTTAAGTACATTTTCCCCCCCCATAAGAATAGCTGCCTACACAGAAGATTTATGAGCTAGACTGGGAGGAGAACACTGGATTTAGCAACTTATCCACTCGCCTTTCTTCTGAACTAACAAACAGTAACAGCAATCATATTCCACAGTCCCATTCACAAAGTTCATAAAATAACTCCATCCAGTGATTCTGGCTCTGCACGTTGCCAATAATAGTCACGATATAAGAAGTAGTTTTCCTTGTTTTCATAGACACTTAAGGACAATATTCAATCAGTTGACTTCTGTGATCAATAGCATCAAGTTCAACTGTAAACAGCACTAAATTAGACTAGGATTGCTAACACTCTCAGGGACAGTAAAACTCTAAACAGTTGGTGAGGTAGAGTCCATCTTATTCTCATAATTTCCTGATGTACTTAATTCATCTWCATTTTTTAATCTTGTTTTTAATCAAATACACCTAAAAATCCAACACCCACTTCTAAAATTGAGTGTATGCAAAATATTCCTACTTAATTCTTAAAGTATACTGCGGCATAAGGAATCAAGTCACGGCACATATTGTTTTCCTGTCTTCTCCCTCCTTCTGTTGCTCAGAATTTACACACAGCCTTGCGAAATTGTCAGAGAATTTATGAGACTCAGCACAAAATCTATTCACCTATACCTTCCTAAGGAGATGGTGTTGGAATCAAGATAATTATATTCTACTCGCTCATCCAAACAAAATTATTCAAGCAGAAAATTCTGGTAGGATTTTGCAGGGGTGCTTGTATGGTACCACTCAGAGAACAGCCAGCCTTCTAAAAGACAGCTTTTAAATCAGAGGTTTTGAACAAGATTTTGTATGTAACCTTCTCACCATACCATTTGACTCTCTTAACATTCACAGCATTTTATGCTGGGTTTCTTTTGTGTGAGTGAGGGAAGAAACTCTGTTTTATGCATGATTAAAGCTGCTATTTTATTACACTGCATTTTCTTTGAATGTTAATTTCTCTTTGTGGCAGATCTTTGAATTCTCACAAACTGGTGTTATTGCTGCATAGCTTGATATTCAAAATAGCTCTGCTCGAGATAATCTGTTCTGCACCTTTGTTATGTGGCATTCAGAAACTTTTAATTAAAACCAGGAATGACGTCTGAATGAGTTCAACAAGGTAACATCAGGATAACATCAAATGAAACTGGAGTTCCAGCCAGCTCGGGCGATATGTCAGTCTACCACCTGAGCAAAGGGCTCTTTGAGAAACTAAGTGAGATTTTCCGATGGATATTTTGTTTCAGATTGGTCTGGCCTGTGTTTTAATCATCTGCCCAGAAAGACCGTTCTGTCTCCATCAGTTTTGTTTTGTTACTGCTTTGCTAGAATGATAATCATTGTGCAATTAAGGAAATTTTTAGAAGTCTGGAAGTTAATTAATAAATTCAAGTTCAGAGAGAGAAGATGTGTAACCCCTTTTAGCTTAATTATGTTAAAAAAAAAAAGTCTCAGATGATTCTATTTGATGAAAACACTTGAATGTGCTTTTGCAGGGATGGGGGAGATGGGATGTGCAACTTGTTCCAGCAAACTATGCACACAATTCGTGAGGTCTTACAGATTTCCTCATGTGAGTCAGTTTGGTACACCGTTGACCTCTCTTTAAGAGCTTTCTTTTCATGCTGAAAGCTGGAGATACATTTACTGGGAAAGGAATCCCCACAATTCTCCCCTCTCTACATCTTCCAAAGAGCTTCTCTTTTGGAGTACAGCTTCTGGGAGATGAAAGCATGCCAGAAATTCACTAGAGTTTGGGTACATCTAAGCTGTTGCTTCCAGGACTCTAAATTACAGCTTTGTAGGGTAGCATTATTAAAAAGAAAAATTGTATTTGATTATGAACCGATAACGTGATTCCCCAAGCTGTGCTTTGAAGTGTCAGGTTCATCCCTGTCACCATGGTAACCAGGATCCACGGCTGCCCCAAGGAAGAGAGCTTAACAGGCTCTGCTGGTGAAAAGGGGGATGCCCGGCACCACCAGCCTCTTCTCCACACCCATCCTGAAAGAGGAGGGTAGTGAGGTGATGCTTAGATAAAGTCTGCTGCCTCATTTTGTGTTGCAACATACTGTGCCAATCTTTGTCCTTACATGTGTCCCTTGCCAGGGGAAAGGGGGAGGCATTACAGAAGCTACCAGCTACACCTAACAGAGGGGGTCCTCAAGGCCCCAAAGCTTTGTGATATTATAAATTAAGCCCTCATATGAAAAAAATTAGATACCACCGTTCTCTACATAAAAGGTCACCGCTGCAGAAACGGATAGAGACACTGTTTCACAGACCCCTACGGCTCCTTCTGAAAGAGCTTTTTGATCCCTCTCAAAGGATGGCTTACGAGCAAAAATGACATAAATACAGCTTCAGGCTAACCTCTAGTCAGATTTGAGATTGTATAAGATGCTGTAGAAGTTAAGCACAGAAAGTCCYACAGGTGGCTCTGCATACAAATATGGTGCCAGGTAAACAGGTGACCACCTGCTTACAAATCCTGCTTCCAGATAATGCAGAAAAATATCCTGAGCTTATGTTACTGGATGCTTTTAAAATGACGAACATGCAGCTTATAAATATTTATATGCATTTTAATTAAACAAACTAGCACATAGCACAAAGCATATCTTGCCATACAATAATGAGAATGCTACCTGGAAATTCCAGTATATTATATACATTTGTATACAAAAGACCGGTTCCTGACTGGTATTGTTAAGCCCTCACAAGTGTAGATATATATTGTTTTGATAAGTCATATATAATAAAAAAAATCAATCCCACCTTTACTACTTTCCAGGACTTTCAGATCAGTCCATTGATTGGTACTACTTTGGTAGGAAACTACAAGGAAAACAGAATGTGGTGAACCAAGTGTCTGCTGCTACTAGGGACTAAAACTAAAATTAATGAGGACTTACTCTTGCAATGTTCCACTGAGAAGCAATTTAAATTCACAGTGACTACTCTGAAAACAGTAATGTCCACGAATTTATAACCAATTATGAAAGAGTTGACCTTAAAAGATTCAGAAGTATCAAGTGAAGAAAGTGCTGAATCTGTTTGCCTCACTACATGTGAAACCTTGGACACATGCAGATGAACCGAGCCAAAGCAGGAACAATGCTGAGGAGACACTGTTCCAGCAACACTCTGCCCTGCTGTCCACAGGTCACATCGAAAGAGCAGATTAGCGCCTTCAATGCATTTCTACTACATCTGCCACTAGGACATACTACTTGTGCATGTACTTTGTAGGCACTTTACTATCTTTCAAAATACTGCAAGGATAGGATTCGCTTGTAGGGAAAGAAGATGTTCAGTGCATTTTATAATCTACACGTTGTACAGCTTTTGATTTGCAAGTTATTATCCTCATGCAAGAGACAGCTGTTTATGTAGAGATAACTAAGCTAGCTTTAAGCGAGCTGGCTCAGTGACGCAACCATGTCCCTGAGAGGGGGAGACACAAAAAGCTCTGGGTGAATGCAGAAGGCAACTGTGACAAGGTATTTTACACAGGGGTGTAAGTTGAAGTTACACTGTCAGCTTCTAGTTCAGTTGTTTTAACTGGGACAGGACACAAGATAAAAACGTGGGCTAAGGCTTTTGAAATGGCACCTTTCAAAGCAAAGCACAAACTCCAAGGGCAGAGGAACACGGCCCTTTCCTGTGTTGCAGCAGCACTGCCCAAGAGAGGGGAGACTCTTTCTGGTTGCAGCACTTCACTAAGTCCAGGCAAAGCTGTGCTTGCCTCTCAACCGTCAACTCCAAAACATACAGAACAAATGATGTTGTTGGGTTTACACAATGGAAATACATCTCATGGACATATTAGAGTTTATTCATTAGTCTGTTGGACACCTGAAAATCTACGAGACAACCTCCCCATCTGGCCTGCCTTACCTTCAAACCAAATGAGAACACATCTTTAAAAGCAATCAGAATACCATATTTTGGGGTTTTGGTACTGCGTTCTTTCGATCTTTGAAGTTCCCTCTCAGGTCATCATTTCAAAATTGTCACGAACCACGCAAAGGCTAGAGCCTTACCATGAAAAAATCCTAACCTGTGCCAGAACTCAGGTTTTGGAAAGCTACAGGATCTCCTAATATACAAATTGTGGACAATACTAAGTGCTTGTTTCAAAATACCAGGTCTCATCCCATAACAGCTGTATGTTTGAAATGTTGGAGAAATTAAGAGAAATACCTAATGCAATTTTCTTTTATTTTGAAATCTGGTTAATTTTCTGTGTCTTGGAGAAAATCAGTTTTTAGAATGAGACTTTCTTGAGCCACTTCATGCAGTTCTTTCAGTAGCCAATATGGAAGTAGAGGTCTGAAGACTCATACACATTTTTTCATTGCATGAGTACTAACAGACCTTGAAAAGGATACGTAAAAAAAAGTTGTAGAAATACATAACATGCATGCTGTAAAGTATCAGACTGACACAATGAAATCTAAACCACTATTTCTCCCTGATTTTCTGGAAAGGGGTATTGGTCGAGAATGGTCCCCTAACACTCTGATCCACCTGATCACAACCATTTAGCAATGACTTGTTGGATGGACTGTTACCATTTCTTAAGGTCACTGTGATTACTTCCTGTGTACAATGCATCTGTTGTTAGACCTGTTGTAGCATTTTTTCCTGAGAACATATAAAGGCAGCCCGCCTTTTGGTAATGAGGTCATTTATGAACTCTTTTTTGGGAAAAGAAAAAAAAGGGTTAGTGTTTGGCCACGTAACAAATTAAAAAACTTTCAACAAACAGTCTGCTTTCAAAAACATGTTTTTAAAAATAAACTCTCACATGATGTTAGTTATAAAACTTCAACTATGCAAAACACTGCATTAAGAAATTATCTGGTTTTGACAATGACTCCTATATGGCTTGTTAGCTCAGAATTAAACCGAAAAGAAAATTACTATAAAAGCAATGTTTGGTAACAAATATACAAAATACCTCATCTTTATGTGCCTTTCCACCAGGTAACATTTAAGAAGTTTAGTAGAGGAAGTACATTATAATGATCGTTACAATTTATATATGCACACAACATGGTTTATGGGGAAAAAATATTACTCTCAAATRTCTGAAGTTCCATTTTGCTATATTTATTGAAAATAACATTCTGTGAATAACTTCTGCTAATTTAAGCAACTATAAAATTGTAAGTGAGAATTTACTGGTAGTGTAGGAGTTGGAGAGTTATTGCAGACCTGTGCAATTACACTGAAGGAAGCAAGGACAGCTTAACTCTCCTCCACCACGAAACTGCAAACTCTCAACCAAAACTATACTCACACTAGCTCAAAATACAGAAATTCCCAAGATGAAAAATTATCTTAGATCAAATGCAGTGCTAATAACATTGAGGATGGAATCAAAAGACAAAGGCAATGAGGAGGAACAGAAATAGTGTTTCCTTCATCCTTTCAAAAAAACCCAAACCCATACAGATTAAAGTTTATACAGTGCTAAAACTAGTCTTTAACAGCACCCATCAGTTATTATTTGCTATTCAGAATGGCAAAAGGTGAGAAAATCCACAGAACCTCCTCCAAGAAAACAAATGGTTAATTCTTCCTTTGGAGTTAGGTCCCATTTTTTCCAAACCCACATAGATTAAAGTTTATACAGTGCTAAAACTAGTTTTTAATAGCACCTATCGGTTATTAGTATCCCAGATTCTTACTGTCATGACTGCCAGCCTTCAGTATGTTTCCTGTAAAATTTGGTACTTTTTCAAATAAAGTGAAAGAGTAAATATAAGTACCCCAAAAGAATCAAAGATGCTTTCTTTCACATGAATTCTATTCTTCCATCTAGAGACACTTTTTGCAACTTCTTCAGTTATACAATACTTTTCTGACATGATTCAGTGTCCACGGGGCTAGCTGGGAAACAACACAGGATGCACTGGTGTGCAACACCCATGGCAGAGAACTTTCCTTCACTTTAAAATCTTCCCATCTGAAGAGCATCCACTCTCAGAAAGTTACATGGGTCAAAACTCTTGAGGTTCTCCTGAGCTCCTTAGCACTAATAGGTGTCCAAGYAGCTGGAGGTCTGGTAAGAAGAGGGAAAGGCAAAGGTCCTCTTCGAAACCAACCGGGTATCACCCAGCTGCACATCGCAGTGGGCGGCAAGTACTGTCTCAGCCATTACCCTTATTATGCAGTTGCTCCCAAATCTGCTTATCCAAATATATCTGAAAGGTCTTATGTCAGCACTTTAAGCTAGGCCACCTGATTTTGCACTGAAACATCAAAGCAGTGGTGCTTATTCACGCTAGTCTACCAGCTGCGACGTGAGGGCAACAGCCTTTAGCTGACTGAAAGCTTTGACATCTTCCGCTACAACAACCATTTGCAAAACAAATATGTTACCTAAGCCTTAAACCCTGTGTAAGAAGTCACAAGCCTGTTTATAGGCTTGTTTACTGCATTTGACAYCTAGAAACACAGCCGTAATGGCACTGCAACAACATGCAGCTAATGCAATGACAAATGTATGAAAAAAACCACATTGATGTTCACAGCTCTGGGTTGATTGCCATTGACTGGCGAGTTCAGATCAGGACCTGTAATGACATTAAAAGCCTTTCGTATTGTGTCACTGCCTCTTTCCATGTATCCCTATATTACTAATATTTCAAAGAAACTTTCAAGCAGGAGGAAAAGGTGGCGGTCCTGCAAACTATAGGACAAAACACACCTGCAAGAAAGATGACTGTTGACGTGTATTGCCACTTTCTGAACCTTTGGCTTATACTTTTTCACATTTTTTCTTTTCATACAGAAGTCTTGATGCCTTCAAACCTTAAACTCTAATCAATTTTTCTCTTCTGAAAGAAATAAGAGACTTTTTGTTATTTCCATTATTCAAGTAAATACTCACACAAAACTGTGATGCGGGAACCAGATGTAATAAAGAGCCTCCATGATTAAAGTTAGATGAACTTTTCATATCTGGTATTACACTGGTTCATAAAAAGTGAAGATGAAACAGTTTTTAATTGCACAAAGCTTACTCTGACAGAAAGTAGCTGGGCTGTATGAAAAGTAGTACTGGGTTGTGCAGTATGCAGAACTAAAAGGTATTGGTTTGAAAGTGGATTTGTGGCCCCCTCAGCTGCGTGTTTTGTCAGTAGTGGAGCATTTAGTTGTTTTTATCCAGAGGATGAAATTAGCTGCTCTGTATTGGATACGCCTTGGGCTGCTGCTTTCCCAGCTAGATTCTCCAGGAAAATACAACTGTATCAAAGGAGAAAAAAAAAAAAAGGTATCTAACAAAAGCTTCAAATCCACACGGAAGTCAAAATAAATAAAGCCAACTATAACATGCAAATATTGTATTATGATTTATGCAATGGGTTGCTGGCAAAGAAGATTACTGTACTGGTGTTTATGCTTTAAACCCGGTTTTAGGGTTTTCAGTCAGTTGTGATCTGATTAAAATGTGACTGATTTGGAGGAGAAAATCACGTTAAACTGAAGGAGTGCCAAGAACTCTTGCAGATGAGGTGGCAAAAGTATCTATACTGAGGCACCGAGCTTTGCCTAACAATGAGCAAAACCAAATTTACATTTTAAAATAGGAGCAAAAAAGGGAATTAAACAAGGACTGACATGAAAACAATGTGCTCGAGTTTTCAGAGACACAGGCTAAGACACACCTCTATGTACCTCATTTAAATTGTCCCTTTGGCAAAATGTGACTTGTGATTTGAAACACACAGGCCACTCCACAGTGTGAGCTCCCATTTACAAGTGGGTATTCCTGACCATCCACAGCGAAAATGGCCTTTCTTCTCTTCAAGGAAGTGAAAAATGGCTTTACTCAGTGACTGACTTGATATGACTTTAATGAATCACTCACTTCAGCTTCTTATTCCTTAAAAAACAGGCAACGTTATCTATCAGCTTTCTTAGAGACAGCTGGCCAGAATTTTCAAACTTGGGTAGAAGAAGTCACCCTGACATATTCAGACAGCACCAACCCAGGAGACGACTTTCAGATGGCTTGAGCACCTCTCATAAATCAGATCTACTGTCATATTTTAAGTATCCATGTTTGAAAAGAAACATACACCTGGGGAAACATATTAGCCAATCTACGCAATGACAGTATCTCCAGATAAGACCTCCTCTTGCCTGACTCTGTTGTAATAACAAGACTAGTAAGCATTACATAAAAACAGTGCAATCCTGTGCGATCATGTCCGCTACTTACAGAATATCCCAAAAGTCAAATTAAATACAAAACTGTTTGCATACCTGAAGCATTCAACAAATGGAAAGTGGAGAATAATAATGTATTTCTGAACCAAACATTAAACAACTTGGTACTACATTAGACTTCATAAGAAAACTATAAAAGTGTTTTTTTGATCACTGGAACACTTTAGAAGGTAAATGTTTATCTAACAGTT
Organism: Phoebastria nigripes; assembly: GCA_035582835.1. NCBI lineage: Eukaryota > Metazoa > Chordata > Aves > Procellariiformes > Diomedeidae > Phoebastria > Phoebastria nigripes. The sequence continues at coordinate 200,551 of JAYKAV010000522.1, read as the reverse complement.
TTTTTCAGCAGGACAAAATGCTGAAAAGGAAAAGCAAGAAATAAAAATGTAATTTGATCTAAGATCACATGTAACACTAACTTGTTTTCACCGTGCAATATATACAAATGTTAGAAAATCTCTAGTATTAAAGGTCAACTGTCTCTGTTATCTCACTGATCATGTAGGGGTAAATATACCTACCATTACGCCCCACTGAAAAAGGAGAAGGGAACTAATAATCTTTCAGTTTTGTAGACCCAGGTAGGTTTTACTCAGTGTAACTAGTAAAAATAAATGTTCGATTCTGTGCTCCCAAACTTGCACCAGGGCTGATATATTTCCACTCAGCTACACGCAATATTCTCCGTGGAAAATAATTCCACCTTCTTTCACCTACAAAGACAAGTACAAAGCCCTGCACTTGGGATGGTAACACCACAACACGGTACAGCCTAGGGTTAGAAAGCAGCTTTGCAGAAAATGAGGAAGGAGAGAATTGATCTTGTTGCCATCTTCAGCTGCCTCATGGGTGGATGGATGTAGAGAAGACACAGCCAGACTCTGCTTTGAGAGATGCACAGCAAAAGGACTAGGGGCAACAGACATGACTTGCAACAAGCGAAATCCCAAAGTAGATAGCATGGAGAAAAAAAAAAAAAAAAAAAAATCACACTGAGTAGTAAAACACTGGGGCAAGTGCCCAAAGAGGAATCTCCATCCTTGGAGACATTAAAAACTCAGCTTTACAAAGCCCTGAGCAACCTAATTTAACTTCCAATTTAGATCCAGTTAAGCTGAACGTGGTCTGAGCCGGGTTTGACCAGATGACCTCCAGAGGTCCCTTCCAAACTGAATTATTCCAAGATTCCTACTTTATACATGAAGACACCAACTGACACTCTGTTCATTTCGTTACTCTAAGTAGTCATTATTGCCTTGTTTTCATAAATAAATAAATAAATGTGTGAAGCAGTATTCTCTGAAATGCAGGGAATGCAGTTTTAACTTTGTATTTCTTCCAGTTTCAGTATTTTACTTAGATTCATGTTTGAGGCTTTTTTCTAAGGCTGCTGCAATTTCAAAAACAATCCTCTAAGATTCAATCAGAGCTGGCTCCTGGGCACTTTTAAAAGTTGACTGTAGCTTTAAGCATCTGGCCCTGAATATTTAAGAAAAAACCTCATGCTCTGGTTTGCTAAAAGATTCTCAGTGGCCACCGATTGCCTATAAAGACTGCTCTTCAGGTCCTGCCTCTCAATGCAAAGAAGTGCAGAAAGCCAGCAGAGAAGAGACATTAGATGAGTTAGTCCTTGCTTACCAGAAAGCATCTTGATCAGCTGAAGTTTCATTAACTGGGAAAGGGGATAGAAAGCACCCTTTCAAGCTGCTATTAATATGGCTACATACTGGGTAAAAGAACTTACTGCCTATAGCATGTGATTGCTTTCCTCCCTGAAATGCTCTTCTCATTTGCTTGTGAACCTCTCCCCAGAGGCCCCCCTGGGCTGGAGAAACCCTGCCCTAAGAAAAAGCGCGGAGATAAAAGAGGGGCGATTCAGGGTTTAGCGGCAGAAAGGCAACTTGTGGTTAAAGGAGCTGCCCTAGGTCTGACAGGAGAACGAAAATACAGAGACATGGCAAGGAAAAACAGAAATGAAAAAGAGTCTGGAAAACAGATATGCAGAACAAGGAAAGCATGATGAAAAAAGAATTTGACTATTAGGAAAACAGMAAAAGAAAAAAACAGCAAAAAGGAAAACAGCAAAAGAAAGAAGGCATAACATACAAAAAAGAAGAAAATGTAACGGTTGATATAGTGATAAAAATAAATGATTTTTGATGAAATCAATGATTTTTGGTTGTAAATGTCAATTTAAATTGGACTTGAATTGTATTCCCTTGCTACCTGAATCTGAGCGATTTGCCCATGGAAAGAGAAACAAACTCAAACGTGGATCTCCGTGAGCAAAAGAAGTGGCTTGTTTCTTTCCTTCTTTCAGAAGGCACAATCCCAGACCTGTTGCAAACATTACTTTGCGCGCTCTAGAAAGGCCATCCCCTGTGCTGGTTAGCAATGGGAACTCCAGATGCTGCTACACGTGCTGCCACAACACAAAACTACCATGTAACTCTGCATAAGTTGTGTGCCTTTTTGTGAGACAGGCAGAACAAGAACGTAAATAGCATTACAAATCATGTCCACAATGCACCGTCAGATCTGTGTGGAGTGATTTACAGATCAACCTCCCTGTGATATATATTACCTCGGGCCACTGATACTAAGTCTTCAACTTTAGTTGTAGCAAATATGCTCCTTTCTCTTTCTTACCATGCAGTTAAAAACAAATCAACCAACCAACGTCACTGAAATGAGGGAACTGGTGTTACCTTCTACTTAATGGAAAAATATCAGAGCAGACCTTGTCATTTAACCTTCCTTCCCCCCCCAAATCAAACCACTCCTGCCTCACACTATTGCACTGCTTTTACCCTTGACGCTTCTCATAAGGTCTTTAAGCCTGTATACTTTTTTCTAAGCATGAAGAAATTATTTMTCTAAGTAATGTTGACTGACCAAATGAACGAATCAAAATGAGATTAAGCCTAAATACAAGCAAAGCAAGGACCAAATTTCAGAGTCCGTTCACTCTTTTAAAACTTTTTTGTATTTGTATTATAAACAGAGGCCTGTTTTTAAAAAAACAGTTCACACTTTTTAAACTCAAAATGCTCCAGTTTGCTTCAATTATTTTCTACATTCAGCTACTCTCTTGAGACCTGGAAAATCAAACAACTCCATACGCACCTGAGAGCAGATCTTCAGTTGAAATCAGCGGGACTACGCCGGTATGGACAAACAGAGGAGTGGTTCCACCACTCTTAATACGAACTACTAAAATAAAAGCCTTATTTCAAGTCTCTTCATCTTCTGCTTCATCAAATGTAGTGAATAAAGATGACAATTTAAGGACTTTCAGTTTACATAAAAGCAATACCTACTGCAAATTTTTTCAACAATTTGTTAGATGTATTGGCTCTAAGCTTCCAGCAGAATCATAAAAAAAAAAAAAAAAAAAATCTCATTTTCCTTCATTTACAGCAAAATGTATTTATGCCCACTAACCAAAAAATACTTTATTAAACATTCACAGATATTGCAGGTATTTATTAAATCAGTTTCATCACCAGAAGATATTTTTTATATAATACCAATTTTCTATCTGTTTATTGAGCGCTTGTAAAGCCTTTTTCAAGAAACAGTAAAATACATGAAATGTTTTACTGCATAGCAATACACTAACTAAATTTCATTCTCACTCAGCTCATTGACTTAACAATTTTTACTTAGTGAACCTGAATTCAAAACATGTTTCATTGCATTGAACCATCTTACACTGATCTTGACGTTTGGCAAGGGTAAAAAGTACCATTAATTTAATTACAATTGCTGATTGAAAACCCACTGACAGCAACAGCCAAATTCAAACAATTTTTTTTGAAGCAGCCAAATATTCCTCATCCTGCAGCCCTAGAAGAATTAGCTTTTTATACTGGCAGGTACTCCCTCATTAAAACCAAATATCCTTCTCCCATAGCATTGCCACCATGCCTGCGCTACTGCAGGTGGGTACCAAGTATAAGAGACTCCTGCTCGGTGTTTTGCAAAGGCCTTTCTCACATGTTTGGCCCATCAAATACTCTAGTAACAAAAGATTTCAGCTTGGATTTCATTCCTGTCTTTAACGTTGGATGAGGCAAGATTACAGCTGAGATTAGGGCGAGTTAGGTTCAGAGCTGGGTTATCCCTTCCTTTTCAGATAGGGCTCCTTGTGCACCAGGGTCTGTTCCAGCCACGATGAAATAAACAGGAATGGTTTGAAAAGAACTTCTAAGGTTAAAACAAGTCTTTTCACCTTGGCTAATATCTTAAAAATTTCAAGAGGGATGTGGGCAAAACAGTAAGAGAGTAATAAACAGAGGCTTCCCAGGGAGGTTGAACTCAAAGAATTTGGGGGAAATGCAAGTGTAAAGTAGTAGCTCTGGAAATTATATTTTTTTTCTCCTTTTCCTTCAAAGGCTCTGTTCTTAAACTCCAGTTAGTTTCAGATACCTGACATGGAAAAATAAACAGCTCATCCCCCTGTGCCCATTGGTATTTTTTCCCGAATTTAGAGCTAAGGAAGGATTTCATTAATATGAAACTTTCAGAACACCAAATTTGAATCATCCCTGTAGGCAGACGTAATGGAAGGAATTTTGCCCAAACTTCCCCCAATCTTCTCCTTGGAAAGACAGTATGCTGAAAAACATGACTATAAAATGTAAGCATTCTTAGAGAATGTACTGGGTCTGGCTGGGATGGAGTTAACTTTCCTCATCACAGTCTGTATGGTGCTGTGTTTTGGATTTGTAACCAAATCAGCATTGATAACACAGGGATGTTTTAGCTGTTGCTGAGCAGTGCTGGCACAGCATCAAGGCTTTCTCTGTTTTTCATGCTGCCTCCCAGCGAGTTGGCTGGGGGTGGGCAAGAGGCTGGGAGGGGCACAACCAGGACAGCTGACCCCAACTAACCAAAGGGATATTCCACACCATATGAGACCGTGCTCTGCAGTAAAAGCTGGGAGTTCTGAATTTCCAAAGTAACCATAGCTCGGAGACTGGCTGGGCACTGGGCTGTCTGTGGGAGGTGGTGAGTGACTGCTTTGCATCACTTTTTAAAAAATAAATAAATCTTTCCTTCACTTATTAAACCATSTTTATCTCAGCCCACAAGTTTTCTTACTTTTGCTCTTCTGATTCTCTTCCCCATTCTGCTGGTGGGCAGAGTGAGTGAGCAACTGGGTGGGTGCTTAGTTGCTGGCCGGGGTCAACCACCCCACCCCTCTCCCCCCGAAAAGTATACAGAGAGGGGAAAAAAGAGCAACAATGAAAATTTTTTGAAATCTTAGAAAACAAAACAAAACAAACCCAAAAACCAACTTATACCATTGGCCATTTATATTCAGATTGGTCGTCTAAAAACAAAAAGTTATTTCTTCTGCTCCATTTAACAAAACCTATTTATGCTGCTCTAGTCAGTTAATTACTACGTTGTAATTCACATGCCACCTCTCCTTCTAGCTGAACCTTTAGAAGTCTTTTCAGGTATTAACTGGAGACAGAGCACTTCTATTTAACAGCTGAAAAAGCTGAAACAGAAAATAAACAAGCCTGGGGGTAACAAGGATCTCACACTCGGGCCATAAATGTTTGCAGATAAAGGTAATGTTTGGCATAACTCATACTTTCCTCAGTGTTTCCCCCCGCGCCCCCCCCCCCGCTGTTTTTACACCAAGGTAAGATAAGGTTATACCAGGTTTAGTAACCTAAAAAAAGCAACCTACGCTTACCGGCCCTTCTTCACACATTTCTTTTTGCTATACCTATTCTTCCTCCCTTTTTTTTTTCTCCCTCCTCGATTTTTTACACAATATTTCAGGCAGCTTAAGATTAAATGATTTGAATGGCAGACTTGAAAGGTAAAGCACGCCAGTTTACCACTACTTTTTTTTTCTCTATAGCAACAGAGGATAAATGAAAAGGGAATAAATGACACAGTAGTCCTTTCATACCCCCTTCTTTTTGCAGAAGCATTCTTTTTTATTCCCCTCACTTTCAATTCAACCCATTCACAAAGGATTAGCGTAACACATCTTTTTATGCTTGTAAGGGTTACAGCTGTAATCGCTTCACCTCATCACTTTACTTAGAAATCCTGTCTCCAGAGGAGTAATTCGATTACTCATGACAATCCAACTTTTGCCTAACCAAAGAGAAATTCATTATAATGCTGTGCTGGTGCATCAGTTTACTATGAGTGGATGGGAAAATAAAACCCAGCAACATGAATAGTTGGTGTGAAAGGAAGAAAGCAATTGTCGCCTAACAAAAGGCTACCAACAAAAGATAGGATGACTAGCAGAAATTCTTAGTCCCATGGGCAGCGTAGCCTCCAAACTAGTAATGATCCGTAGCTTTTAAAAGTCTTGGGTTTCAAATGGGCATGGGAAGTCTATAAATTGATGAAAGCATCCGATCACTTCCATCTAACTAGTCTTYAGAAGGTACTGGGCAAGTGTATGTAAAAACCTGAGGCAGAGCTTTTACACAGGCTGAGGAATCAACACCATCTTCTGTTGGTGGAAAATACCTGTATATGCACACATGCTAGTCCTTATAATGGCATCTCTTGCTCTCTGCTTCTGAAATTCAAAAATATACATGAAGCAATCTGACTGCATACTGCTTCAGAGTAAAACTAGTACCATCCTTAGCAACTGACAGTGGATAAGGATAAAAGAAAAAAAATGAGGACAACTGACATCTCCAAATGACTTCCAGTTATCCATATGCCCACAAGCATAAATCTAAGAAAAGCTCATGCTGATTGTGGCACAGAAGGACAGCACTTGGGGCAGAAGCACAGATGCCAGGATCATGCCTTCCATTTAGAAGTAGAGCATTTTATTTTATTTTATATTATTTCTGTAGGGTGATTTAAGATGCCCAGATATAATGGGATAAATTCTCAAAGGCACCATTTGTTATGCCAAAGGTTTAGGAGCATTAGGATCCAGCTGACAAATCTTTAGCTGCGAGACTGGCTTAGGTCTGTTTTCAGCTTTCAGAGCCCATAACTATCTTCTTGATTTTTATTTTTACAGATTCCTAAGGATTTCAGCACAACATATGGGCAGCATTAAGGGCATTAAGGATTTATAAATTTGTATCATCATTACAAAAACACACAAAGTCTGAAATATATTTGGGGTTAAATGCAATACATATACTACTCATGGTCAAATTAAATATTGATGTGTTCATGTCTGYGTTAGGAAGAAAGAGAGAACATCCTGTTTACAGTAGCCATATGAAAAGAATATTCCAGACTTACTCATAAAGAAAGTAGTTCACTGCATTTACTTTAGTCTGATTTCTTTTTAATCTGGAATTTCTTTTTACTTAAAGTCGCTGCTCTTTTACATTCTTCTAGGCACTTAACCTTTATTGTGATATGTGTGTACTTTACAGTGACTGGAAATCAATAATAATTCTGATACCAAGTCCTTTTTGTCTTGAAAAACTTAAAATATCCCTAAGACAGCATCCTTCTTCAATACTACTCATGGGAATTTACTAATAATCACATTGTTAGATGTGAGTGGAGAAATCGAGTACCTGGAATAAAAGCCAGACTTTAAAATGAAATAAAGTCCTCCGAGCATAGAAAAAACAGTTGGTTATTATTATTTCGCAAGTTACTGTTCAACATATACACAGCTGCAATAACTATGCTCACTCTATACAGGCGAAGTCTCTGTATTTTTTCTCTTTACTCCATAGTTAAAATCCAGTAGAGTGCAATCCTCCAACCAAAACCTCACGCTCTGATCCTAATGAGATGTCCAGTTCTAAGAGAGAAATCTACAGCTACATAGAGAAATGGGGCAAGATCCAGCATCCAGCCTTGAATCCATATCTCAAGAAATGCAGCAAATCGTTCAGGTGCAAGAACATACATTCTCTTTTGCCTCCTGACACTTGTGGATTTGCCATTGCTTGTTTGCTAAAAAYGAAGTCACAATATTAATTTTTATATGAGTGTGCTGGTAAAGAAATGAGCTATTCTGTTTGCAGAAAAGCAACTCTGATACGCTGTGCAGAGAGCACAGGCATGGCTAGGAAAGGCAACGCTGTATATCACAATGGAAACAAGACCTTTCTCTAATAAAGAACTCCCACCAGAAAAGTTGAAATACCTCATATTAAACTGGACAGTAATAATAATAAAATGGAAGAGACAGTGGAAAGGCCTCAGCACAAACATGAAAGCATGCATTCATATTTCATATGCCCTACCCCAAACCTGGGTCAAGTCCTCAAAGTTGTTTAACCAAGTTAAAAATACATTGCAGGACTGTAAATATCACAAGCTAGCCATCATGCTTACACATAAAGTATTTTTTAGTGTTCATTATGATGATATCTTTTCTCACTTCACTGTGTAACATCTAGTTAGACATTCAATCAGGAGACAAAGACCACATAGTTCTCAAAATTAATGTTACACAAACACCAGCAGGATAGGAAAATGGCTGAGAGTATCTGTTCTCATCAAAAATTAATTTAAAACACAGTAGCCAGTTTCAAAGCTGGCAAACGAAATGTATCTTAAATCTGTACTTAGCTTCCAGTTTAGGGATGTTTCATTTAYGTTTCTGTCTCAAACATTTATACCACAGTGTAAATTGGTTCTAACTACCTTAACCATGTTCAAACAGGGAATAGCTACATCTTGAGAAGGGTGAGAAAAAGATAAAAGACTTATAGTCAGCTTATCCTGCATGATTATATTTCCCCTTTGGCCTAACAAATGTTAAGACAATTTGTTGCAAATCTTGCATTTCTTATTATGTCATGGCCAGCGATGGCAATGACAAAATTTGGCTTGATGAAATATTTCTGTATTGGGTAGGGCTCAAGGAGCCTCCATACATGGCTGAATGGAGTATGCCATACAGCTGATGTGTTTTGCTTTAAAGGGAGGTTGAACAAGCAGCTCAAGYGTGGAAGGAGTAATATTTTAAGAAATTTTATCACTTGATAAATAAAAAGCAGCTGTCACTTGGTTTTATAGTTTTGAAAAACTAGTCAAGCGTCTTGTTCAGCATATGGACACATTCTAATTTTCCCAAATCTCAGAATGAGTTATTACAGCAATCAGGGCTCTATCGGTCTGGCAGCATGACCCCACCTCAGCAGTGACAGAGGCTACATCCTGCGGTCGGATCCCCGACAGGTTTATTGTGTGAGCCCAGCTATGCACAACGTGCAACATATCTGCCCAAACAGCTTATCACYTCTACGGGCTGGCTGGTGGCAGACGAGGCAGTACACACTTGCTGTAGGCTCAGGCAGCAACTGTACCCAGGYGGCTCTTCCTCTTCTCCTCCAAGCYATAGGCGTTAGTTCATACAAAAGTCTATCAGGTTCAGGTCCAACAGCTGGGTCAGCAGTCAACCATTAAATCTAGAAGTCCCACATCCTCAGACTATACTTGAAACACAATGCAGCTATGCTACCTCTGAAGAACAAGGGCTCTGCTGAGCTCTTCTAATCACAAACACACGATGACTCAGGAGGCCTGCCGTGAACAACTGAACAGGCCTTCCGGCAGCTGAGCTTCTGCAAGCCAACCCACTGTCCTCCAAACGCTGCAGYGCTGTGTGCCTACAATCTATCAGGTTACATTATGATCTATCCAAGCACCACAGACCTCCTCCAGCAAATCAAACTGTTTTAGCTAAGTAATTGTTTGCATTCATCCGAAACAGTTCCTTGAATGGGTTACTCACAAATAAAGTAGAAAAGATCTGTACTTCCCAAAACAATTTGGAAAAATACTTTCAGCTGGTTCTGTCCCATGGGTATAAAATTTCACTGTCTAAATTTCACCAATATTACTCAAAAAGGGACATCCAGGAAGTTATGATTTCTGTCGCTCGATTCTCTGCATGCATGAATTGATTTCACTTTCTGAGTCTGAGAAAACTCTTCAGTTCAGTTTGAATTCAATCTATATTAGTAAAGCTATTTGATTTGGCTAAGTAACATCAATGCTTCAGAGCTTATGCTGAGTAAGCAGTATCTTTTTATACAGAGGCAACCAGATTACCAGCTTTCATATTTGGACAAGCATATAACGAGATTCAGTTTGCCATCTCTCAGTCCGTAAACTGTCAGCTACTTATGTAGAATGAGGGTTTCTAAATTCTGTTCAAAAGCAAAATAAGAACTTGGTAGATTTACAAATAGGTAGTGACTGCTGCAGATAGCCACCATCCTTTCCCATCCTAGTGTGCGGCATGATCTAGGCTGAAACATGTAAGTGGTTGGTAACAGCAATGGCACACTCCACAGTTCAAGTTACTGATCAAAAATCCAATCTAACCCTGATGGTTAATATCTGACGGCTATTCATGGGGACTTGTGACATATATTCCTCAACAGACAGAGTAATCTGAAAAATCAACCTTCCTGTCTGATATCTATAACTGAATTTTCTGTAAATGTGCGAGTAGAAAATGAAATGTATTATTACATACAGCAATCGTTATTTTTGATCACATTTGAGATACAGAGGCTCCTTCTAGATGTTTCATTGAGCAAATGAAGCACCCAGTGCCCAGGTTTCACAGTCCAGTATCTTAAAAACCTTTACACCAGGGCAAGGAATGGTAAGCCTTTCCATTAGGTGTACAAAAGGAAGTGCTATGAAAGATGAACACATGGATGTAAATTCCTGTATAAACACTATGGCTGAGTGATTTCAAGCAGGATGGGAACAAGCTGACAACCTTTCTAAATTTTGGAATAATATCAGATACTAAGCCCTTCAGGATTAAATCTCTATGAACTACCAGAAGTGAGAAACACTGAAGAACTGTGAGAAAATCTGTTTACATCTACAGAAAATAATGACAGCATGTAGAATTACTGGTCCTTATAAAATTTGTTACAAAATTCTAGGGAATGCAGCACCGTCATTTCAAAACAGGAATGATAATAGCGATTCAGCAAAATCTGAGAAATTAGAAACAGATCAAGGATTAATTTGAGATTTGCTTGACTACATATTTTCTATTGTAATGGGTCAACAAAACAAGCAGATAATGCAGATAATTGGGATGGTGTTAGTGTACATAAAAATTAAGGTTCACATTAAAAAATGCCTGTACTTGTGCAAATCAACTGCCTCCCATATGTTGAGGCAATGTGAATGCCAATTACAGTAGTTGTAGAATCCTACCCTCTCTCATATGGAAAGAGAGTCATTCTTTCACTATTGTTAAAAACATGGATATAATAGCAAAAACTCCTTCAACAGTTCCAGCAAATAGTCAACAATTTGGTTTTTCTGTCAGTATCTAACGGTCCCAACAATAAGATGTACAATCAGAAAATGTTTTAAAAATGTATCTTCATATCACAGAATCATAGAATAGTTTGGGTTGGAAGGGACCTTTAAAGGTCATCTAGTCCAACCCCCCTGCCGTGGGCAGGGACATCTTCAACTAGATCAGGTTGCTCAGAGCCCCGTCCAACCCGACCTTGAATGTTTCCAGGGATGGGGCATCTACCACCTCTCTGGGCAACCTGTTCCAGTGTTTACAAAAAATATGATTTACATCTTCCATAAGTAGCCCTTTGAAATGGCAAAGTCAGGAATACAGTAGCACCAGGGATGGAAAGAGAGTGATTATGATGCCTGTTTTCCATCAGTACATAAGGACTTGGTTTTATTGTCCCAGAAAGAGGCCCATTTTCATGATACTGTGAAGTGTACAGATATAATGTTTCACTACCATATTCACTTATACCATACAGTGCCATTCTGATTTTATTTGCATGTCATGATGGCGTAAGTACCTGTTCTTTGCCAGAGCAGAAAACCTTCAGATGTAATTTCCCACACTGTGAAACTTATGACACATAACTGAGGATTTGCCTTAAACTTGCCATTAACCACCTCATTATGCGACCTCTGAGCTTTTCTCTGCATTTCAACTGCCCATAGAAACCAGCTTTGGGCAATCTGTTGTCCAACATGAGAACTAGGTCTGGCATAACTGGACGTCCTGTATTCTTGCTGCRGTGCTGACAATGTGACAGCAATTTAGGAGTGCAGCATTCAAGGTAACATCCTGCAGCTTTATGGCAGCAAGGGCATGAAACCAGTGCATTGGAAATGGTTTGGATGCTTGATGCGGAGACCATAAACGGAGTTTTGTAGCCATACAAAGAGTGGCAACAACTAATGCACGATAGATGTTTCCTTTTGCGGGAAGCCAGATGTCTCTTATTTCAGACATGCTGCTTTAACGTCCTAAATACTACATTGGCTTTTGCTATTCCCTGCATGACTTTGCTATTAACTGTGGTGTTTTGAAAGAAGTATGCTGCTGAAGTAGCACTGCTGTTCTCACAAATTTCACTAGTGTATTGTCAGCACAGACTACTGCCTCAGGATATTTTCCACCACAGCAAGGTTAGAGCAGGACCTCTTTTTCCTCTATGCTAATGGCCTGGCCAAACCACTTGGCAGAGGGGCTGAAACAGTCAATAATATGTAGTCTGCTTACATATGTGTGAATAACCAATACTCAGTCATCAGCAAAGAGCAAGTAACACAAGCCAGCAGATATTGGACCTCTGACTTAATGTTCAGGTTAAATATTCTGGCATCTATATGGTATTGAATGTGGTTACCTTTCCTGTTGACTCAACAAAGCAAATGTTAATCAGAAGTGGCAAAGGATGCAATCTGTTTCGTGACCTCTTTGACAGTAAAGGGTTCTGGAAGTCCATCCTGATCAAGAACCATCATCACCACGTCACTGTGAAGCACGGAGAATATTCACAGTCTTTTCAGGCTGCCGAATTTGCACAAAAGCCTCCACACACTTCCAAAGTCGACAGCATTGAAAACCACACACAGGGTCGTAATTCTGTTCCCTACGCCTTGAATTTACCTGGCTACAAAAAATCGCTTTAACAGTGCCTGTAACTGCCTCCTGCTCTGACAGACAGATGTGCGATAACCGCACGATTTCTAGAAAGATCGTCCTTCCTGCGAGGTCCATCTGCATACCCTTCTGGTCAGGATCTTTCCAGAAGTAGTGCGGTTAGCACACAACTTCCCATCAGAGCAGAAAGCAGTTTGCGCTCCTGAACTTCAGAGCCATCGTCTCCTTACACAGCTGACAAAGCATCAATCTCTGTATTCAAGTAATTTGGCAGCAGTGCCAATCAACCATACTGACTTGCTCTGCAACACATTTGACAGTGTTTAGGAAGTGCTACTATGCTTGGCAATGCTGCTCCTTGTTTCTAGATGACTAGCTGTAGAACTTCACTTAGCACTCTGTCAGAGATGACAAGGAAATAGTTTAATAAACCCTTGTAATGTTCATGACAACGAGGTGGAACTTCTTTTCATTTAGTTAAAAGTGTTTGATTAGATACAGAGAAACACAGTGATGCTGATTTTAGGGCCATAAACGGTTTTCATAAAAATCAATCAGCACATTTCTGATTTAGATGTTGCTGAAGTTCTTCTGCGTTCTTCGGGCATCATTTTTTTCCGAGACAAAGTCCTGCTTGCACTTCCTGTCCAGGTGCACAGTAAGCAGCTTTATTGCTCAAAAATATTTTGTCCTCTGTTCAAAATATCTCTGTGTTAGGTAGCTGTTAATACAAGGATGGATAATTGCAAAGATTATCACATCTGCGCTAAGATGTTGCATATTGATATAACATTTTATGTTTGTTTTTTTGTAGTGGGACTGAAGCAGTTTTGACCTTGAGGTTCCATTTCTTCTAGCAGTTTTAAACAGGACCTCCAGACCTTTTGGCTGCACCTGAAGATGAAGACTACTTCCCCTTGCCTTTCACCACTACTTCTCTCCAGCATGCACTGTCATTTCTACCCTGCTTTCAGAACTGCTCGTGCAATTATTCTAACCTAGGAAACATTTAAAATTATTTTGATTGACTATGTTAAGATTGTTAATTTTGGCAAATCTCAGTGAGATCAGTCATTTATAACAGGGACAGCAATGAGCTGCTGACAGGCACTTTTTCTACCAGATCTGTGGCCACCAGCCACATATACTCTCTAAGAATTTGATTTTCTGTGTGATCTACCAAAATCAACTCCTCATTATTAATGATCGTATCATCAATCTGCCATATACATGATTTTTACTTCACCAGTGCTAAGTTGTAGCATAGTAAGGAAGCTGCTAATATTTAAACATTGAATGCATCCATGATGTCTTCTGTAATGACAGCACATCAGAGCTATAGACAGTGATGACCACCTAGGGCTCAGAGCATACTATCAACTGCTGGAGTGCCATTCAAGTTTTTGTTACCACTTCCAAAACAATCTAGGACTTTCCTACAAACTTCCAAATCCAATAAATGTGTGTATATTAAAAATTTCCAAACGCACCATTTCCTGGAACCAGTTTCAGACACGACTGACTTCGACCTCATCCAGTTTAAACTGTATCATAGAATCATAGAATCATTAAGGTTGGAAAAGACCTCTAAGATCATCAAGTCCAACCATCAACCCAACACCACCATGCCCACTAAACCATGTCCCTAAGTGCCTCATCTACACGTCTT
>JAYKAV010000522.1:166894-184406 GCA_035582835.1 Phoebastria nigripes | reverse complement strand
GAGAATTCTATCATTTCATGGTCGCTAAGCCCAAGACGGCCTCCGACCACCACATCTCCCACCAGTCCTTCTCTGTTTGTAAACAGCAGGTCGAGCGAGGCACCTCCCCTGGTAGGCTCCCTCACCAGCTGCRTCAGGAAGTTGTCTTCCACRCACTCCAGGAACCTCCBRGACTGTTTCCTCTCTGCCGTGTTGTATTTCCAGCACACGTCCAGAAATACAATAATAATAATGTAGTTATAATAATAATAATAATGTAGTTTCTGTACTGGCACTAACAATGGCATTAAGATACCTGTATGTAGGGATATTTGTAGCATCAGCAATTGTTTGCTTTATTGGATACAGAATTCAACTTGCATGTCAATGATGTGTATGGCAAAACCTACTCTGGACTGTCAGTGTTGACATGCCCACTCATGTGGAGAACGCTTCATTCTGACTGAAGACTATTGACTGGATGTAAACACAATTAATAATTCCTAGAGACCCCTTTCTCCTCCTTTCTTTGAAAAGGTGAAACAGTGCTGTCCCTCAGTGGGGCTGCTATAAAGCTCTGCTGCTGCACAGATAAGCCAAACTCCTGTTGCTCCTGGGCCAAACGTGCACGTGAGATGCCTGTGACGGACTGTTAGAGCTAGCAATCTCTGCCTGTTCTACCTCACACACTCTTCAACCCCAGGCATTGCAAGGGGCCATTTTATCCAATGGTATAGTTAATCACAGTATAAAACGAAAGTGGGGACATGCTGTCCAGGTGAAATGGGGCTAAAAAGTCCAGTCTTATCAGGTGATGACAGAGTTTACCTTCTCTAAACACTTATAAAATTACTTATGTCCAAAAATCACCTTAAATATGACACAAAGAAGGTAAAGACATAAGAAAAAGTAAGAAATGATGAAAGAAGAGAAAAAAAGGGGAGCTAAAAGAAAAAAAAAACACTGCAGTACTAGCAAATGGCCATTTTAAATTGTCGTTTTAATTGCATATCTATTATCAGGGGAATCAAGGATTTTCTATTGCAGTTAAAAGTCTAATGGGTTTTGTAAAAACAGTAAATTTCTACCTTTATGTCTCCATATTTTTTAAACAATGGATGCAAAATAGTCAATGCCTACAATCTGATTCATGAAAGAATATTTACAATGGCTGAAGAGACCTAAGAAACCAGGCACCTACTAAAAGAGCATATATGCTAAGGTGCTGATCCTTCACCTAGAGCAGGTAATGTATCAACATTCATTTTCTAATATTTAAATATAAACTAGAATCCTCTACCTGAATTCTTACTTTTAAAATTCTTATTCTTTAGGAAACCTTTAAGGTTCCCAAGATTTCAATATGCTTATAGCATCTGCACAAAGTAATTCATTAAGTATCTAGGCCAAAAGAAATACTGAAACATTTCAAAATCAAGGAAAGCTAATATTTATTATATCTTTGGACTCAAAATTTCTTCATTCTAATGGTTGATTTTTTTAATACACTGAAATCTATCACTAGTGTTTCGTCTTACAAACTTACTGATTTTAAAAAAGCTAACTCTCAAAACCAAACTAAATTTAATGAAAGAATGTTTGCATGTAATACACTTATCCACTACGCAATGTATTTAAAAATAAAGTTCTTTAATAAAGCAATTAGATTTATTAATTGTATTTACTAGATTTACTCACCCATGAAACTTTTCTGACCAAAAGCGGTCAACTACTCTTTCAAAACATAGTAATAAACTTACATTCCTGAAGACTTAGGAAAGGGGCTGGAAACCGGAAAATACTTCTGATCATAATTATTCTCAAATACAGTTAAAATAAATGGTTCAGCTCAGGCAATGTCATAAGCATAAAAAACATTAGGTAATTCAGAGTTTTTTTGCTGTTACCCTCAGACGGAACCCTTATTTCTTAGAGATGTCAAGCAACAAGCAGAAAATGGTACTTCTCTTCGGTGCCTCATCATAAAGAATGGGAAACGCATTCTCTGAAAATTGTTGTCCCATGCATATCAATCAGGTAGCCTGACCTAATAAATGCTGTTGTTACATTAAATTCCTTTTTACTCAAATCAAATTTTGGTAATTGAATTCCATGATTTTGTTACTCTCTGCACATATATGAAAATACCCACATTATAGGTTTTGTGTCTGGAAATCTGGAGGTGTCCCTCAGGTAACTGCTTTTTTATAACCATCATCAAATATTCCATCATTCAATTTTTTATTTACAACCAAAGGTATCACTTATGAGAACTGGCAGATGTGGTTGCTCGGTGAGCTACTGCAATTTCACATACAAAAGAGGAAAATATGCCATGCTAATATTCTGTTGCCATCTTTGGAAAGCTCAGCAAGTCAGTTAAAATCTCCTCTTTGTGAGATAAAAGACATTATGCAAAAGACCACTGAAGTTTAAACATATTAATAGCTTTTTCCTATGAATGAGTGAAAAGAAAGATCTTACTTGGGCAACATCTGCATTCTTCTCTAAATTTATATTGCCACTTAGGTCTCCAGTGCCTATTATGATGGTACAGCTAAAAGTCATTGTAGGAGCATTGATCCAAACATAAAAACAACAGTGAGAGAAGCTTCGTTTCATATACATTTAGCATCTGACATCTTCCCTCATTTGTGCATTAATCAGTAACAGACGTATCTGAGCATCCTGCTACAGGAGGTGACTTGACTTTCGCAAATTTCCCTAAGAGCAGAAACATCATCAGGAACAATTTCAAGGAAATAATTATGGTCTAGACAGATTTATGACTTCTAAAGACCTAATCCAAAGCACATTAATGTCAGTGGAAGGACTCTCATTGACATCCAAGGCCTTTGGATCAATCCCCAACTGCTGTGGGAATGAATTCAGAGCAATAATGATGGTGGACTAAATGCACACTTGCAGTTGAAATGTTACCACCCAGACCTTTTTATTCCTCAAATCAGATTAAAAAGTCATTTTCTGCTATTTCACAATTACTTCCAGATGCGCATCATCTCAATGGCATTTTCATCCATCTGTATGAACCAAACGTGCATGGAGATAGAGAAATTCTACACTGCCTGAACTAATAATACAAATGAAAACCACAAGGGGAAATAATTTTGGAGGTGATGAAGTTCATGTTTTAAACTCGGAGTGAGAAACCTTGGACTCCATTTATTCCTTCTAACTACTTTGGGACAGAGCTGCCAGACTGACCACTTCTTTATTTACAGCCACAGTAGAATCCTTCTAATTAAATTTTCAGTATTTTTCTCTAGTCCCCTAAACAAAACAAAAGAATAYATGTAAATCAGTGTTAGCCTCAAACTTGGCAGCCTAAAAACTGTCAGAAATGTCAACTTCATATACTCTCTGCTTAATAACAGCTCTGCTGTCCCTTCTGTCCTCTTAAATGTCCATTTACATGCTAAATAATTTGAAGCATCACTCTTCTCTGACCATGTTAATCTAGTTTCATTCCCTTAGCAGCCGATAACATTTTAGATTGTAAAATGAAATGCCAACATTGTGTGCTAGTGGAAACTCATTCAAATTTTTACACAAACTCAACTCCAAGATGTAAGTGATCAGTCATCAAGATTGTGTGTTACTCTGAAGTGCAAGCTATGGGAATCACGCATCTTTTATTCACTCCTCTAGCAATACTTTGGTTAGGCAGGTTCAGTTATCACGTATTCATTGTGACATGAGCATGTTATGGACTGGTTGAACTCTGCCTTACCAAATTAGTTTTAGTAAGTTTGAGAACTTTCTATAGGAAATTGTGTGTGACACTTTCTTTGTCAAATAACGCACATTTCCTAGCATAACTCCATCTTTCAGTTCCTAATGAATATCTGACCTATTACCTAAGTCTCTGCACCCTTCTCTGCACTTCAGAAAACAAGATATTGTTTTCTCCTTCTTCAGTTACTATATGTGTGGGAAACCAGATTATTAGTGACTGGGTAATGCTACTACCTGGATTCAAAAAAAAACAAGGCAGAGAACAATTCACTGGTTTTGTTTTTTTAAAAACAAATTGATGCTGATCACTGGTTACTAAGAGCATCTGAATGGGAAGGGAATTCAGGTTGACAGAATAAGGCAATATTGGCTAAAAGTATCCAAGATATCGAAATGGTTCAGTTCATACATTTTCTGGGCTATACTTGTAATGGGAATGGTGCTTTAGGTATGTCCTACCCACCACCTGTGTCACAAGGAGTTATTTTTAACCCGGTTTCCTCAAGAATCAAAGCTTATGTGAACAGACTGTGTACGTGTGCAACTTTCATACCCTCTTGCCACATCTAATAATTTGGGACTCTTTTGGCCAATTCAGTCCAATCTGCAGAAGGGCAAAAGTCACAAAGTCATTAAATTCTTACAAGCTTTGTGGAAATAGGTGTCCAGATTAAGGGGGAATCCTATTATTACCCCAAATCAGGGCCATCAACGAATCACTCTGGCATTCATCCTTCAGCTACAAGTACACAGGAACTGCTCAGGAGACTACTTTTTAATCTGGTGCTGTTCCAATATTTTCTTCCATGAAAAATTAACTCAGTGTATTTTAATATACCAGACACTAGTAAGGCCTCTTAGCTTACTCTAAAAACATTTTTTCAAGACACACCAAAAGCAGCAACATACTTTAGTCATGATTTGGCACCATCTTTTAGATGAGTTCACACTTCAGTGCATTTTGTTATCAGAAGCGCACAACAACATTGCACCTGGAATATACGGACTGAAAAAGTATGAGCGCTTCAATTTAAATTTGCTGACTTTCATTAGTATGACACCAATAAACAAACTGTTCCATCAATTCTCAGAGGTAGAAGGCAACCCATGGGAATGATACATGCAAAACCCCTTATGCATTAAAATACGTGTAAATTATGTTAATAGGCAACTGCCCAAGCGAAAAAAAAAATTAGTCAGGGAAATAACACATTTAAGAAAGTTAAATTATCAAGATTATAATTTCAGGGATATGAACTTCTCCAGCACTAAACCATGACATTACTACCATATTTTTTTCAATCTTTACATCTTATCAGCGTGAATATACACAGTAGATAACACCAGACCCTTGAACGAGGTAAAAATGAGAAAGTACCTTTGTTGGTAATACTGAACTTCACTACCAGGGAAATTTTGTCTTGCCTTTACATGCACCTTTAATGTCGTTCCTCTCCCCACCCTTCCACCACAGCTCATTTTTAATGCCTTTTCAACGTGTTCAAGGCAAAATTCAGTCTGGCCAGCTGTAGGCTGCTTCAAGTCACAGGAGATGACACAGAACTACACACTATTTTTATAACTGAATACATAGTTCAGACAAGTTGCTGGATTTTAAAAGGGTACATTAGCTTTACTGGGGTGTGTTAGGTAAGGTGAGACAGTCCTCTCTTCCCTATGAATATATTACAAATGTAACCAGACGACTCCTAGGTCAATGATTCAAAGCAAACTTACACACTACGAAAAAATCAGCATAACCAGATGAACATATACATAAACCAACATATAAAGTATAATTTTCTTCAAGGACAACAAATTGTGGTATTATTTTTACAATGAAAACATGGGAAAAAATTTCAGTATCAGCTTTTTAAAAACAGTTTAGAATACCAGTATAACTCATTTGAGAGGTATGAATGTACGTGACTCTGAAGCGATGATTCCCTATTAAATGCGTTCCTTCAGAGCAAGAGAAAGCATTTGCTCCTAATGTTGCCTCCCCCCACATTTCACATCTATCAATTAAAATAAAGTCAGAGCAAACATTTTGGTTTTTAGTTCCACATCCAAGGAGCGATATACATATCAGGCAATGCAGTTACTTCACAAAAACATGTCTTTAGCCAAAGCGGCAAAGCCAAAATTTATAGCACGATGGTAAGGAACGTGCTACTCATTTCCCCTCAGACTACAGCCATTGGGGTGCAGGTGACTGTTACGGCAGAAGGTGGCATACAAGCAACCACCAGGACTGTTGCTCCTGTGAACACTGCTTTGACATCGGTGGACTGAATATGGTTAAGTAAAAAGTAATTTCCTCATAAGCCAGGTGAACGCCTTCCCCATTTTGTTATTACTATCCAGAAAATTTATGATGAGAGAGACCACTGCTCTCCTCTTCCTCATTCCCTATTTCTGCAGTATTTTAGGATATTTCTGAGCCTTTCAAGACTCTCCCTTGACTCAAATCCTAGCAATACATGCTTGTGGTACATAAATATTTGTTTATGCAAATATATTTTAATTCAAACATTTAATCTTGCCAGGTAAACATAAGAAAGATAATGCTGATGTACTTTTCACAGAAGACTTGGCTCACAGTTTTAATTTCCTGTTTTTATTAGCTTACCTCACTTGATGAAAATATTAACACATCTTGAGAAGTACATTTTATTTTCTGGTTTCTCAAGAAAACGCTTTGTTGCTACCACCTCATTAGATGCATCAGCTTTTAATTGGAACAAATTTTAAATTGAAAGAAACGATTGAGAAAATGGTGCTGATGTGCCACCACAGTACTTTAAATGCTCGCTGGCTCATATCTAAAGTTGTTTTTATGCTGAATATCAATATGCAATTAGGAGGAGACAATGTAAGTAGTGCTGGACCTCTGCAGAGTACTCTTTCAGTATTTGTCAGCTCCTTTCTTGTTTATGCTGCCGGAGTCTATCAAACAACTCTCATGTTGACACAATCAAGCAGCCAAAATGAATGGCTATAAATACAGTCAAAGCAAGAGATAACAATAAGCAAAACAACTAAGTCCTCATTTGAAGATGAAACAGCATTTCTGAGTGAGCAKTATGTGATTAACTTGTTGTATATGGGGTCAATGATTTATTCTCACAGCTTTGCAGCCAGTCTTAGCCCTGGGCCTCACTTGCTATCGAAGACACGAGCCTTCCTCAAACCAACCCTCCCCTATGTCTAGCTAACACTCTGAGCTCTTAGGAAAATTAACTATCGTGTCCTTCGTTTAAATTATTTCCACCCCTGCTTGGAAATGCTTGTTAGCATAATAGACAGTTTACCAAGTGTGCTGCCTAGTCTCCAGTTCATCTATCTGCTGCCTGCAATGCTCCAGCAGCCTAAGAGCAGATCTTGAAAACCACGGACAGGGAAAACAAAGTAGTACTTATTTTGTCTAAATTCTGAGTATTGCTACAACAGTACTTTCTTGGCCCAATACCAAAGAATAAAAAGCCATAGCTTTTTAGCATTTTAAGACAACCAAGTGGTTCAAAATAGAGGGACAGTACTGGCTTTGGTTCAAACATTTAACAGAAACTCCACGTTTCATTAAAAAAAGCTACTTTGCTTGGAGGGACGAACCTCTTACCTTTTGTAGCTATTCGAACACACTGAGTTTTGGTTTCCTGTTGAGGAGGGAAAAGTAAAGAAAACAGTCAGATCAGGTTGTTTTTTCTTTTCCTCCCTGTTCCATAAATTCGTCCGAGATCTGCTGATCAGCTGGGGCAACCCAACAAGGTGGCTCAGGGCTCTGGACTTAGCATGAGAGAGGAGGCTGAGTGATTTTGCCTTTACAAAAGCTGGATGAAATCTAGACATTGATCTGTACTATCCAGGATAACGATAGGGATAAAAGGTGCAGGACAGCCCAGATGTAGCCAAATTTCAGATTATTCCATAAGAATACAGAGAGAGGGTGCAGTGGAAGAAAAGGGGAGGACTGATCCTCCTGTTTATTTCATGGCACAGAAATCCTGAGCCAGTGTTGACCTCCAACAGCACCATGCAGCAAAAGAAGGTACATTTGTTCAGCACTGTGTCCAAACTAACTTGTCTTGCTGCATCCTGATGGTCTTGAATAGAGTCACCTGAAGCATGTCAGCAACGTGCTCCTTCATGTTTCTGAGTGTGGAATTAGCACAGAAGCAGCCCAGGTATCCCTTCACATATGATGCAGTTAATCTACAACCTATATAATCTGTCCAGCAAAGACAGTGATTTGACAATGATGTGCTTCAGAAGAAGTTGCACGTGCAAAGACAATTTCTATGTTTTTACTTTTTTTTCCCCCCTTCAGAAGTTTGGTCAGCAATTGAAACAAATGAACACAGAAATTAATTAGTTAGGCACAGTTTGGACAACTTGAACAGATGAGGGTCAGAAATGGGTTTTCTGACCTTTTTGTACAATGTGCACTCATTTTAAAGGCAAACATACTGAAATAGCATAAGGTTGCGTGAAAGGATGCAGCTGCTGCTGTATTAGAACACTCTAAACAATATTAGCATGTAATTAGAAAATATAATAATGACAGTTTCATTCTATAAAATACGCTCCCTCTAGTCCTGCACCCCCCAGCACTCCATCCCCGATTCCCAAGCAACAGGTAAAATATGTTGATGCTCTTTTGTATACACAGCTTGTAAGGAACGAGCAAAGCTGTGAGTTGAGGCTTCCCATAAGTGTTCCACAAAGACAATTTTTCAATCTAAATGAAAGCCCCGCAAAGTTTATCAATATAATCTTACCTAATTAGCATTCTCCCCAGGTACTGGATTTACTTGTCCACTTTTGTTGTGAGGACGCAACAAAAATGTCTGTGAGGATCACAGAGTAACCCTCATCCCAACCCTACWGTGTATTTCAGAGCATACTTTATTTCCCTTTGACTAGTTTGGTGAGCCCACTGCTTTATAGTAAAGCACCTGTTCAAATATTCTGCAGCTCAGAGGTTATCTTACAACCACTAGATCTCTGTCCTGGCAAAATGCAGTGCAGTCCACCCAAAACCTCCCCCCAAATCCCTCTAGGAACAGAAATCTGGTCCAAAGTTTTAATTCATACCAGAGAAAACCATTTTAGACTCTCTCACAAGCTGAAATCAAGTTAAAGTGAAAAATAACGTGTTCTTCCCTCATCTTCTACTTATCTGTCAAAATGTAAAAGCCAAAATAAAGATCTATTTTTGTACTTAATATTTTTGTTTTACTTTTCCCTCCCATTYATTTCTTAGGGAATTAAACACATTTCCTTACAATTTAGTCAGCTGGAAGCCAAATAAAGCAAAGGGAACATATGTAGCAGGTGAGGGAAATATGAATGAGTGACGAGCAGTTACCTTTTATTTTGCTTTGTTTGCTTCATACAGGTCTATAGATAAGAACTAGAAAGAGGGAACGGTCTCTTCATTCAGAAAAAAGCCTCCAGTTCTCAAGCAGCTCCAGTACAGTTTCATTAGCTCCTGCTTTTTCCCCATTCTGACTTGATGCGTATACAATTTTCATAACTATAGGTAGAAGGTGAGATTTTTCTTCAAAAGGCTCCAAGGCAAGGCTGCCTGCTAGCTAGGATTTGTTTAGTCACTGCAGAGACCCAAACGTAAGGAAGGGTAAACACAGCTTCTGCTCCTTTCCGATGGCTCTGGTGAGCCTCAGAGGCTATCGATCTGGCTGCTCTTTCTAGCTCCCTTCTGACCTGTCTGGACACTTCTTATGGAGATTCTTACGGACATATTACTGCAATTTCCTTCAGATTCCTAAACTATAAATCAAAAATTTAAATTTTTAAATATCTGAAGCCTCTGTGCCTACCATCTTTTCCCTCCTCACCAATCATTTCCCCCTCCCCCATTTTTCATTTATGAGAGGAAAAAACATTCAAGAGCAACAGCATGGGGCTTGCAGAGCCACAGTTGTTCTTCCCACCTGGAACCTCCCTCCCTGGCGCTTTTCCCCTTCCATATGCATAGTGAGCCAGCAGCAGTACTCAGTGACAGAGTTAAAAATGAAACACCAAGGAGGTAATGAAGGTGAGTGACAGCCATGCTCTTACTACCGCACAGCATTGGAGCAAGCCTCAAGTACACCTTTTCAGAAAGGCTCTTGAAAACACACCATGGGCCTGGGGTTACTTTTGCTCAAGCAAATTTTTACCTTTTATTTGACGTTCAGTGCAAGAGTCTCAAAAAGTTTGTAACGTTTTATTAGCCTGCTGAGCAGCCCACATTCTGTTTATCCTGCAGTAATTTAATCTTCTGAAGTGCGCAAGTACTGAGAATTGGGGAAAGGGCTGTGGATGTTATTTACTGAGAAGGCAGAGTCACAGCACTGAAATTACTTTGCTGAGACGATTACTACAAGATGTATTAAACTCTCTTCCAGTAGCAGTTACTATGATACAAGGGCGGTGTGAAATGTGAACGGCACGCTGCCATGCCGCCAGAGCACGGAAGGGATTACAGCCGTGCCACTGCCAACACCTAACTACGTCCAACTTTGACAGTCCTGATTGTCACCACGGGCATGTCTTTGACTTCTTCCAGGAGAAAGGTGTGGTTGGCACTTACCTTCTCAACGCTGCTCATGGCCTGGAAATAGATGTTGTAGCCTTTCCGAGGAGCCAGCGGTGGGTTCCAGAAACCCTGATAAGTCCTGTTGTCACCCACAGTAAAGGGGGCTGGCTCCGGCAGGTTTCCTGGGGGCAGCTCAGCAGCAAAGTAATACGGCGACCCTCCGCTAAGAGCAGTCTGATAGGTGACGGGGATTTGGTAGCACTCCATGGCACCCGTTTCTCGCTTTGTTCGGTGTGGGTGCAGCTCCTCAACAACGATCTGGTAGGCACTAGTGAAACAGAGGAAGACCAGCATATCTTTAAGGTCACCTGGTAGGGTCAACTCTCTAGTCTCATAAAAATATTAACCCAACTGCTTTGTGTAAACTTAAAAAGAAAAAAAAGAAAAGAAAAAAGGAAAAGACGGCAGATGCATGAGTGCAGAGAAGAAACAAAGGCTTGAAATACAGCAAAGCTATCTAATTCAGCCATAGGAAAGAAGCAGCATCCATTTTTTTCAGGAAAAACAACAATACAAAGTATACACAACCTCCTAACGATGATTTTTTTTTTTTTTTTTTTAAGGCTTTTTTCTTTTGAAGAAACACAGGAATGAATCTGACTTTAAGCTACAATAGATTAAACTCTTGGCTAATCGGAAGCATCTGAAGTTAGCATTTTCCTTTGAAACGGTATTAGAGAAAGCCGAGCTTCAAGGCCCAACATAATGACTGCCTCCAGGCTGTGCTTGAAGCACCAATTTGCAGTTGTCATATCATTAGAGACAGAATGTGCTGACAGGCTTCTCCACCTCTTGACCTTGCTGTGGCTTCTATCTTGGCTCGGAGCTATGCAGATCTAAAGTACAAGTGACATGCTGTAATACAAGCACAGATGGACAGAAATCTGTCCATTCCACCAAAATAGACTGCCTCATTCCTCTACAGTTGTCAATGATAAAACGTTACAAATTGCTGAAGCAGATGGCATTTGGCCTATTAAAACGCCATCCCAACCTCCCAATACCTCTCTTGAAATGGTCCATGGCTTGGTCGCTTTTCAAAATCACCTGCTCAAAACAGAACAGGTAATTATAATTCTTCTTTCTCCTTTAGGGGAACTACATAACTGCAGGATGTTACCAACTCATTATCAGCTTCCTCTGCTCTGCAGAAGTACAGAACTCACACACTGAGAGCAGGAGGCAATTCTTCAGTTTATAACAAAAAAAGAAAAGAAAAGAAGAGTTTTTTGGATTTTAAGAACTATATGTACTCATACGCACATATACACACATGTATACATGCACACAATTTCTCATTTATATGCAGATACATTTGAGGACCTTATGAAGGATTAGTTAGAAAATATGCCTAAGCATGTAGACGAGACCTGAAGCTATTCAATTAAACTGGCAGAATTGCCTGTCTTGGTTTTGTTTTAAAGATTTCTAGACAGAAAAAGTAGAATTGAAGAGAGTTCTGGAAGCATCACTGCATTGCTGCAGGGACTCTGAAAGGCAAGGGCAAAGACAATCCTCCTCATTTCAGAACTTATGGGGCAGCATTAAATTATTTTGTCAATTTTCTCTGCTACTACTGCCCAGAAAACCCAATAACTGTAGTGGCAGAGATGAAGTATGATACTGGGGAATGGAAGAAAGGAGAGCAGAAAAAATAAGAAATTAGTTTCACATCTTTCTTGAGTTGAAAGAAGAAGTTAGCATCCCCTTTTCCTAGCAGCTAAAAAATTAAGGAGGAAAGCCTCTTCCCTTTCAAAGTGACCAAGCGGAATTAAAAGGTCACCTCATTTTTGAAACTCTAGACAAAAAGAAYGTAAACAAAAAAATTATGAGTTAGCTCCAGGGATCTCCGTTTCTCATAAACTGTCTGTGAACTGAGCTCGGTTATAAATCACCTTCTGTGGTAACCTCTATGTATTAACCATGTCCAGTTAATCCGGCCTGCACCAACAAATCACTTCCACAAGACCCCTGCGCACCCAGAATCTTTCTTGACGCTTCAAAATCAACGTACTAGTAAAAAAACCTAAAAAAACCCCGTGTCTCTGCTCCCTCCACTCTGCAGTCTTTCTCTCCCGAGCTGCTAAAGGACTGGGACCGACACAAATTCTGCTCTCCGAAGCGCCAGGAGAGCGGGAAGCTTGTCACCTGCGACACCCTGCCAACTTCGGAGGAGAGCACCAGCAGGGAGAGCGGGAGGGCAGCGCAACCTCTGCACCTGACGGAGGCAACCGTCCCCTGGCACAGCCCGGTTTGTCACGCAGCTCAGAAGCTRAGATCCACCACACTTTCCCAATGAAATCCCTTATTTCCCGTTTTATAGAATAAGGGGTAAATGAGGTATCTTTTTTCTTAAGGCGCATACCCTTTTTAACGGGCAAGTCGCTTTGGAGACAGAAACAAACCAAGACATCAAAGATGAAGGGCATGAGAGTTAAATACTAAGTAAGTCCCTTTTAATAGCATTCTTTAAAAACATGCAGTAATTTTTGAATCTGATGTAAAAGGTACGGCAAAATTTTAAGCATGAGATCACAATAGAATGTGAATGTTCTCAAAAATTTTCAAATAATTTACATAAAATATGCTCTCATCTAAATAAAATATGCTTCCAAAAATAATGCTTTTTGGGCCCCTACATCTGAAAAGCTACAAAATGTGGAAAATAAGAAATAGATATACACATTGTAGCGATCTGCACTTACACAATTACTTTTAGTTAAAGAAAGAATAGCAAATGACAGAAAGTCTTTAAAGTCTCCAATGAGGCTTTATTTTTAATTTTTTTTTTTTAATTTTCACAAAGTATTTTTTAAATAGAAGATGCCCCTATCCTCTTTGGAAAGGGGATCTGGCAGTATTTTTCATGCAACATTATAGGATAACAAGGCACGGAGGAATACAGTCATTTACCTCTGGGCCCTTTGTGATACCATCTGTTTAAAGCCATTTACTAAACACTATAGTGGCTCCAAAGCAGCACTGTTACTCTATGTACACATAATAGCGTTCGGAAAGGACACCCTGCTGTAAGATGTGAAGAAAGAAGCCAAAGTTAAACTTCCATCTTGAAAAGCGGGGTGTTCACTGGCTGCAAATGTGGTCTGATATTAGGCTATAAGTGAAAGTTTAAAGGCTATGTACTCTACTTATCCTTGCATTTTTACATATTACTAATCCTAGCTTCAATTATCTTACGTTTTCTACACATTTTTTCTGTAATGGTGGGAATTCAATTATTAAGAGAGCTTTCTTGTGACTGGAGCTGAGGGAATTCCTACAATAGCACTTTTTTTTCCAGTCTTCCCATACAGCAAAGAAGGAATAAAAGGCAGAAATAAAGAGGGAGG
This sequence comes from Phoebastria nigripes, assembly GCA_035582835.1. Taxonomy (NCBI): domain Eukaryota; kingdom Metazoa; phylum Chordata; class Aves; order Procellariiformes; family Diomedeidae; genus Phoebastria; species Phoebastria nigripes. The sequence goes on along the minus strand of JAYKAV010000522.1, from coordinate 170,717 downwards.
AGTGGAAAACCTGGATGACAATAGTCCTTCTCCCTGAGGACTAAAACAAATTCTGAGCTATTCTGGAGAGTAATACAAATTTCAGAACCTGCTACTTAAGTTGTTGGGATCATAGTGGCCAAACAGTTGTTTAAGACAGCCAGGTAAGCGGAGAAAGTGTTGAAGATATTGCAGGTGAAGAGCTCCTCAGCTGAGATTTTGCATGAAGAAATCATTTTTCATGTCAAAAAACTTTTTTTTTTTTTTTTTTACTTAAGAAAACCTGCACAGTACCTCCCTATCGACCAAGATGATTACAAACAGCCAAAGGAGGCCCCTGCCAACAGATCTTCCTTTTCACCCCTCCCTAAAAATTCAGCCTCCCAAAGAGGTACGGCAGTGGTGAACATGTTGGTCATACTTCAGCCCTGTTCTGACTAGGCTTTAATAACAGCTAGAGATTTCGATCTACGCRCCTAGTGGAGACACAGCGTCCTGTCCTTTGACAGGCGCCAGACTGACTGGCAGCCCAAGTTACAACCCCAGCTCTTGGAATTCCGACTGACAACTAAGTTTTAGCTGCTCCCTGCCATGGCCCACTTAATTAGTCTTGTTGCAAAATGAAAACAACCTGATTTTGCATATGGAGGTATAAGAAAAACACTTTACCAATAAAATAAAATAAATTTCATCACTAAAAAGTTGTCTATGCTGATTCTGATATACGCGCTTCGTAATCCTCATCTGCAGTAGGATTTGAAAACAAAAGATTGTTTTGCTGGTGCTCAGTTAGGATCTTTCAGAAAAAACTACAGCGACAAATCACATCTTCAAATGAATCACTGAAGCACCATTGATGCTACTGACTGGGATCTCATCCACGAGATCGATGGTGAAACAGTACGTGCTTCACAGTGGGCCTGAGCCATCCAGCCCTGTCTCCCTTTGCATTTCTAGTTTGTAATTTAGTTTAAAACTTCAGGAGGCCACAAAGAATGCTAGAGATTACACGATGACACTTGACAGGGAAGATATGATTACAATCATGTTTAAACTGTGACAACTATGGCATGTAGTGTCTTAAAGAAATGACTGACAGCTGCACATAGATTACACTTGAGTTAAGGAACATCTGTTTCCTGGGGGGCTGTGCTGATGGAGAGGCCGAGGTACAACAAAATATGATCATCGTATAATTCTGTTTGTAAAAGCAAAAGAGTATCAGACTAAGCTTTTTTTTCCTTTTCTAAAATTTTTTTTTTTTTTWATACATGGACCTACTTCTATCAAATAAAATGATCTTTCGACCATCTACAGCTCCAGGGATTAAAGGACTGGGTGCAAACAAATCTTTTCAAAAAGCCAACTGTATTCTTCAGTGTCAGGCTAAAGAACAGCATTCGAGTCCCTTCAATCACAGCTGCAGGCACGGCGATGCATTTTTTCCCATCTACCTAGTAACACTCATTATGGCAGCAAGCCAGCTTGTAGTGGAAACACAACTGCAGTGTGGATGGAGTGAAGCTTCACTAAAACGCATCATAAAGTTTAGCGAAATGCATTGAATCAATTCAGAATTTCAGTGTGCTACATTTATCTCCCCTATTAAGAACCTGATGAAAAATACCTGACTGCAATATGCATAACTTCAGGAAAGGGAACGGCACCATGTCTTCTGCATTCCCCTGGAGAATGCTCCTCATTCAGAGTAAGGAATAAAACACCTGTTTTGTTTTAAAAATAAAGCCCAGCTGTCCGGTTATGGTGGAAGACTTATTTCCTTGGCCTCCTGATGCTAGAAATTTAATGTGCTCTCTTAGGTTTTAGAAATTAATTACAGTGCAGAGGGAAGATGGGAGACAGGAAGAAAGACGTATGCTTTTTTGAGAACATACTCAAACAACAGTTATTAATACTCTATCAAACTATCCCTATCAAACCATCTATTAATGTTTAGTACATAGATCCTTTTTGCCACCCTCATAGGCCACAGTGACAAGCTCATGCCATAGGACTGAGGATGCTGTAAGGAAAATTGAGAGACTAAATGTGAGGTGGTGTGCTGCAGGTTTACTCTGCGGTGAGTTACTCGCCTGCCAGTACAGTGCAGAGAAACCAGAGCTCCCTAAGCCAGGTACAAGTAATCCTCCAGCCACATCCCATCACACTACCAGTTCGCGAAAGAACCCCCCCAGGAGAGAAACCTGGGATGCGAGACTGACCCCCCTCAGGGTGAGTGGCAGGACCGAAGGCGGGAGCCCGCTGCTGTCTGCGCAAATGTGCCCCAGACCAGTTGGTGTAGAGAAGATGAGCACCACCGTCAGCCGATCCCAGCCGTGCCTGGCAGGCATGCTCTGGACGAGCCTACGCACCAGCCCCCTCGGGGGAGCAGGCGCAAGACTGAAAGGATTTGGCATGGATTAGATGAGAGAGAGAGATCACATTTCTCAAACAGGGACAGCAGCAGGACACCTGGAAGGCTTTAAAAGCACCTACAAAGGCGCATAGTGAGTTTAAGCACCTGCATAACTTGGGAGCATTTTCAGATCACAGGTCGGGTTTCTACTGTATCAATTCAACAAAAACCCTATTTCAGGAATCCAAGTCCCGTGCTGAATGTAGTCCTGTACATTTTATCATTCTTCACACCCAAAAAAATCCTAGGTTTGCTCCAGGGCAATCTTTCAGCAACTAATGATGTACGGGGTTACAATTTTATTTATCAATATAACACATCAGTATCTCCTATAAAGGGGATGAATCTGGATTATCTTCTATGACAGAATATAAATAAATAACTTGATCAAATCAATCATAAGGGTGACTATATGATAACCATATAAAAATGCTTATAGGTATGTGACTCATCCCCACGACATCCAAGTAAAACATACATTCCTCTTAATGGAAACAGACTTAAGAAACAGTTAATTTTCCTCTACTTTTAGGGCTCGGGCACRTTACTCAACATCAGCTGAGCCACGGTAACCGACTTAATGTAACACAGAATGAAATCCATTAGCCTGTATTTCTCTAAAATGTCACAAGGGTAAGAGCATGAAAAGGTTCTGACGCTCAGTAGCTAATTAACCCCCAATTAGTCAACCTGTCCCTGAATATTGCTGATGCAGCCACATCAGTAAAACACAAATGGAATCAAATAATATCACAAAATTTTTGCACTAACAAGTATAAGTAAAGAGCAGGATGTGGACTAATCTTTGCAAACAGATTTAAATTATCTCTCAATAGAGAGCAGAAAGGGAAAGACCCCTCAAAGTTAACATAAATGAAACATTTTAATATGATTATGGGACACGGCAAATAAAATTTAATAGCTTGCTACATGATTTCTAGTAAGAAGCACTCTGAGAGGAAAAAGGTCAAATAGTTTGTATTCATCACTATTATTCTCCCATTTCCTCTAAGCTTCCAATTTTCCAATCATACATATATGCTATAGAATAGCTGATTTGAAGCACTGGCGAGGAAGTTTTATTTTCAAATCCACTTTCTGACAAACACCTTTCAACCTCATATTTCAGAGAGACTGTGAGAAATTAAATGAAATTATAATAGATAGGAGGTGGTCCTGGGGACCCTAAATCAAACAGGACAGACAGCTGGATGATTCAGGTCATGACTATCTTTATTAATTACAGATCTATCGGTAAGCTCAGTCTAGCTAAGAAAAACAATAGTAACGTCAAAYGAATATCACTTGGAAATGAACAGCTTTATGAGCTGTGAGACAACATACAATCAACTGAAAAATCTCTTCTTGATTTTTTTTTTTTTCAACATACAATCAACTGAAAAATCTCTTCTTGATTTTTTTTTTTTT
>JAYKAV010000522.1:141964-166884 GCA_035582835.1 Phoebastria nigripes | reverse complement strand
ATTTCTTTTACCTGATAGGTGCACCTTTGGCCTGTGCTGGTCTCAAGAGTACAGTTATTGTAGTAGCAGTTTCATTGAGGGATGCATCGACTCCTTCATAGTCCGGTAAAGTGGGAGCTGATTAATGTTGAGTGGGAAGGAAAAGAACGAGAAACAAATCAGTGAAAACATTTTGAATTTTCATGAGATTGTGGCTGTTTGCAATATAGTACAAAGCCACAATCTTCATCAGCTACATGAGTCTTTTTTAATGATTTTCCAGTCAGGCACAATCTTTTACTAGAGCATAAATGGGACTTCACCAACAATTGATAACCCTATCCCTCACTGCTCCCCATCAAATCATTATACCTATCTAGTTAAATAGGTTTATTCAAGAAAGACAGAAAGAGAGGGAAGAGGTGACTGCCAAGAAACGCTAAGACTACAAAATCCCATTTTGGCCTCACTCTTTCTACCTTACGAACAACTATATTCACCATCTTGAAGACCCACCTCTACCACCTCTCTTTTTCCTCCTCCAACAATTTAGGAGCCTTTCACGTCTCCTCTTAAACGTCATGGGAGACCATGCCAATACCAACCAGGCTGCAGGAAAACTGGGCTTGGACAGTCCATGCATCTGTGGACTAGAACTGGATGAGGGAGTCTATTCCCATGCCCATTTCTCCTTCTATTTCTAAGAGTGGATGGCCAAGCTGTTCGTGGATCAGTTTCTGAATCACTGCAGTTTTCAGCCCAGGGCATTAAGAAAAAACAAAGTCAAAACTAGAGGCAGTTCAGGAACTGATTCACTAATGGACTGGCTGCTAGGCCTTTGTGGCAGTAATATTTGTTGTGGGTTGGATGGCGATCACTTCAACCATCCAACTTTAATCTGCACAAACCTGTCGCAGCCCTCACTGGTCATACTGTTGCTGACTTCAGCTCTAGTGCAAGGAAAGGAACAGGATTTTCTGTGATTCAGAAAATAATAGGCTTCTATTAATCACTAATCTTTAACAAGCTTGAAAACTATCTGCATGGTTTTTTTAAGTATGTGGCTGTACCTTTACAAAATTGTTAATGATGCCTCTATGATGAACTTTCACAAAAAAGATGTTTCCTAGCAGGATGTCAATCATTTAAGTCATAATAATTTTATGATAATATATCAATAGATAGAAGATCACTGAAAGATTAGAAGCCTTGCTTCATTAGTCCCTAGATGAGCACTAGATCCTAGATGAGCACAAAAATTGCTCTTATTTAATGAAATATTGTTTTATAGATATAATGTTCATTTAATGTTCATTTATAAATTACTATTTACATCATGTTCACTAGGATCATGGCAACCACTTGTAAGCTTGGTTAAAAGGAATAATTTCACTCCTCATTAAAATAAAGCTAGCATTTCCTGTAACATATGCGTTGCTTCATAAAAAGTATCAGTTATGCAGAGTGAAACTAGACAACAGTTCACATAGAGCAAGATGAAAAAAACCAGATTGAAATTCAGATACAAAGGGTGTCACAGCATGCCTTTAAGCTTTCCTAGTATTAACCATGTTTTGCCAACTAACAGACCCATACTGTGTCTAGAAAGTGGGGAGACTGGATTCTAGACAAAATTCCCAAAATTTTTGAGTGCACATCTGAAGAAGCCTGAGCACATTGTAGTCCTAAATAATCCAAACATGTTGAGGTGCTTATTTCTCAAAATACTGAAACGTTTGGGGAACAGACATGCTAGCAAGATATTACATAGCTACACCTTTTTTTTTTTTTCCTCCTACAAAGAGAAGACAAGTATGCAAGTACTATACCACCATTATCCCTGAAAATTTATGAACTAGAATTTGTTGTGAAGAAACACAAGGACCTTAAAAGAACCTGAGTAAAGTATTAGACTTCAAAACATCCTAATAGCTAGATAAACAGAACAGAACATGTCGCTTGGTTTTTTTTGGTGGTTTGGTTGGTTGGGTTTTTCTGAAGGGGCTAGTATGAGGAGTACTAGTGCTTATGTGCTGGGATGGAATTCAACAAACTGTTGCCGTTAACTACGACTACAGCATTTCACTTGCTACATAATTCAAGGAGAGCTGCCTTGAATTTTCTCACATTTTGATTTATGTGCATGTTTTTGGGAACTGGATGAGGAGACTACGTGAGTAGTTTCCCATAGAAATGGTAGGTGCATTCCAATATATTATTAACCTCCCTTTACAGGACAATAAAAGTTTCATTATGGCAGATAATAAGGAAAATTTGTGCTGTTTACATTTCTAAATGACTGACTTCTTTGATCTCTGCCAAGCTCTGAAGTCACCATGTCATAAAATCAACAGTCTCTCTAGATATAGCACTGACTTATCTTCTGCTATCACCTGCATAAGCTACTATTTTATTTTTTGAGAACAACACTGAAATTTAAGAAAATAAAAAAACTAAAGCATTCCATTTGACGTTACTTTCTTCTAGAGTTTGCAGTGCGTTATTAAGATGAATAGTGTCAATCTTGGTGCATTGCAGTAAGCGAATAAAGGCACGAGGAAGCAGACCTATATGAATCTGGCAAAAGAAATTCACACTTTCTCCCAACTGCCCCAACACTGTTATAGCTGTATGCTGCTAAGTGGTGTCACCTTGAGTAAGTCAGTTAATTTTCTGCATCTGACTCTACTAATCTGCAAAACAAATATAGTACTTAGTGACCTATGGAGTGCTGAAAGGCTTAATTAGTTAAGGTTTCTACAGCACTTCAAAATCTTTAGATGAAAGTACAAGATTACACAAAATCAAACAGTTGACAACTACAGGTGTGCAATTTGCACCTCATGCAAGGATTCATCCCTGAACTTATGCCACTGTTTGGCAAATACGCTCAAAAACATTTTCAGTAATAGAGTTTCACAATATGATAGGATTTTTTGGGGTTTTCTTTCACATTTCCTGATTTTTCAAGTCTTACAAAAAACAACCCCCCAAATCTTATAAAACCAGTGAACATTCACACACACACTTTTTTTTGGTTTTGTTTTTACCTGAGATATTGGTTGTTACATTGATTGTGGTTGCTGGTCCAAACCCTTTGATGGTGCTTGCACGTATGAAGAACTGGTAAGTAGTACCAGGATGCAAGTGTGAGAAGATGTGGTGTGTGCTGTTCCACAGCTTTGACACGGTTTGCGGAGGCCCTGCAACTGGAACTGCAGGATCAAACGACCGTATACTGCTATAGCTGACCTGTGAAAAAAATTATTTTTGTAACAATTGTTAGAGTTTTTGGCACAAGGGGATTAGGTTAGCTTGGCTGGAAAGGAAACAAAAGACACATGTTCATCTAGCTACCCAGCTATCTTGGGGATACCATGAGGACTTGATGTGTATTATTGTAGAGTCTTCTTCACTTGAAAGGCTATGCAGGTGCCCTTCACCCCTCTTTCTTTGTGATTTTAGTTCATGTATGGAAAATTTCACTGTTACATTTAAGTTAGGACATCCCCACCATCCTCCCCATCTCCACCAAAACCCCTTTATTTTTCACTTCTTGTAATACATTTCCCTCTTATATCCTCTGTTCCTTTTGAAAAGGAGTGCTGGAGAGGATGGTGTTTGTTCCTCAAATCAGCTTGTGTTTCCTGCCAACCTCCTGTGGCGGTCCGCCAGAAGTATATGAAATATACTTTAAATAGAATATATATGGAGGTTTCCTTGAAGGGTGGTATCTAAAGATCTGACAAAGCTAAAAACCATTGCTCCAAATTTAATAACCATCTTACTTTTCATGTAACCTTCTCTTCCAACAAAGAAGATTTCACAGATCATGGCTGTCATGGCTTTGGAAGGATGCATAGTAACGATACAAGATTTTTAGAACTAGCACCTCCCACGTGGATTGTAATATTGTTATACTCACATGCCAAAGCCACTTGACAGGGCTGGCCAGCCAACAACATATTCACCGTAATTATGATTTTTGAGTATCTAATCACTACACAAAATCCAGTATTATGTAAATGAAAGCAGCATATAATTGAATAGCTGCCTACAAAGCATAAACACTCACCGTCAGCCACCCCTTTTGCCACACTTTCCTAGCCATATCCTATGCTTGTTAGCTGTTTAATGATTACCTCATACTGAGTAATGATGCCATTTGGATCCACAGGTTCCTTCCAGTTGAGGAAAATCTTATCTTCAAAAGGAGTTCCTTTCACCGACTTGGCAGGTATAGGGCCTGGCACTACAAACAAAATAAAACTTTTAAAAATAGGAAATTCAAGAGACAGACAAATTAAAGAGATGACAGAACATCCTATTAAAACCAAAAGTGAGCGCGGGTCTATTTTTATTAATATTCATTCTCATGCAAAAGGCAGCGGTAGAGAGTATGAAAAAGCACTTCAAAGTGTATTTTGTCATTTGCAGTGCAGAGAGAGCATGAAGTTGAAACGTTATCCCCACATACGGTTTTCAAAACTTCACGCAAAGTCAAATTGTCTCCTAGTATAGCCAGGGGAAACAGTTCAAGCTAGATTACGACTTCAGGGAACATCACTGAACTCTGTAACAAGCGTATCTTAGGACAAGGACTACATGGTTTTAAAATCCTTTTAAAAAGAAAAATCAAAGGCAAGGAAAAGCCTCTGTTATACCCCATCTTCCAAAGGAGAGAAATGCTTACAAAATAGTTTTCAGTCACMCCTTCTTATGATTTGTTGTTTTAAAAGAAATCCTCATTTAAAGAGGGGGCTGGGCACAGGGAAACACACCAGCTCAGCTGCCACTTATTCCAGTCGCTGACGCACTCGTGCTGCAGAAGGATCAAAACTGCTTACTTCAATCTTTCCAATAAGAGACATTTTGAAAGCTTTGAACTGAACCACACTAAGATGACCCTACTTTCTTATTTTAAATGGAACCAATATCCCTGGTGTAATAACAAGTCTGAAGTGTCACCTCAGGCCTCTTTGCCTGAGTGATTCACAGCACCTGGTAATCCCATCAACACCAGGCGGGAGCGCGTAGTTATCTCCCATTTCAGCTTACAAGATATTTTTGCCTACACATACGGTTCCTTTTTAACCACAGCAGCTCACCTGGATTTGAACACATACATGCCGAAAGAAGGGGATGAGGATAAGAGAGCGTCTGAAGAAACCCTGAACCCAAAGAAACACCCTCCCCCCCTCAAAAAGCCAAAGTTGCCCAAATCTGCAGTCTTTCAAGCTTCTATGTTACTTCTGTTTAATATATCAACATATATTTCTCTTTCCTTCTTAATCAGCCTATTTTCTTCAATGCAACTTTCAGTGAGCCTCACGCATGACATTTCTCGGGTATTAATTATCAAAGCAGACTGAAGTTTTACAAAGAGTAAAAATAAATTAAAACCCGCTGGATCAAAGGAAGCGCCAGGCACTGTGCTAGCAGCACCAAGGAGCGAGTGGTCTGTCTCAATAGTAGGGTTTATTTCAGTCTACGTGGAAGCTATAAATGATGATCTGACCCTTGGTACAAACAACATAATTTGGCACATCAATAATAAATTCATGGAGTCAAAAAAGCCCACAAGTAAACAGATGAGAGCTTCACAGAAACTGTTCATCCATCTGTCAAGCAAAGACTTAGGAGAAGTTAACTAAAATCATATGTTGCTGCTTTCCTTCAGCGTCCTGATACAGACTGGGCAGTGGATGAAGGCTGACACGCCATGACAGCCCCTCTGTGCTCTTTGTGGCATTCAGAGACTTGCTGTAGGCACTGCTTTGTTTTTCACGGGAATGCTCTACTGTTTTTCTTCTCTACATCTCAAATGAGGTATGAATATACCCTGATGCACATGACATTTTCCCTGGAAGATGCGTGCATGTGTGTGTGTGTGTCTGTGTGCGCGTGTGCGCACGTGCACGTACATCTGTTTTTGGGAGAGAACATAGGAATGCACTGGGGCGTGCACACAGATAGGAAATTTGACATTAGAGCACGTTAAAGCATTTGAGGTAAAAAGAAAACAGACACAATTGCTCAAAAAGCTGCAAAATACTTTTTGCATGGTGCTTTTAAAGAACATGTTTCATATTCAATTGAAATGGGGTGCAGGACAGCTTTAGGGTTGCATAAAGCCTCCTACATTTTCTGTTTAAACACCCAAGTGAGAGAAGCCTCCAGGCTCATCACATTGCATGACTCTGTTTTATTCTCCTGCAATATAAAATTCGTTGCTTGTGGCGGCAGCAGCAACGTTAAACTGACTGGAACGACATGATCCCAGTTAGTTTCATGCTTCTCTTCCCACTGGCATGAGAAGGGCACAAGAACAGAAGCTAGCACAGTGATGAGCAGCTTGCTGGGAATCCCGGTAAAAATAAGGTCAGAACGTAAAAGAGAGCAAAAGTGTCTAGAAAAAGAGAACAGTAATTCCCACAAACCTCACCCACTCCTGCAAATTCACCAAAAATGAAGCTTGGGATCAGCTTAAATTATTCGAGAGCTCAACTGGAATTAAAACAAAGGAACAAATAAAAGTTCAAATGCCTAGAAAAAGGAATATAAATGAATTTTAGTTTGAAGGACACGTTTTGGTGGGTCTGAAGTTATTTCTTCCCTTCCATTTTTTCAGCTCAGCCACAGTAAAAATGTCTTTTATTTGCACAGCTTTACCAAAGGGGCAAAGGGAAGCGTGGAAAGAGAAAAGCAAGAGCAGGAATCTGCTTAAAGAACAGAGTATCTGTGAGCAGGCCCATAGATTCATCGGTCAGGTTAGTTAAAATAATGCCTAAACTTCCACATTTGTGTTTTTATGTCTTTGGCCTCAGGTCAGTTATTAGTTACAAACAGAAATTTAAAAAAGGCTGAAAGTAGTAAAAAAACCCCAAACAAAGAAACGAAAAACCAACAACAAAAGAACAACAGCAAGGTAACCTGTTGGTAACACTACTTTGAAGACTCAAACTGCATCTTTCCATGTAGGCAGCCATAGCTGTCTATTCCCTACGACTCCCAGCAGGACTCTAAGGACTTAAGAAATACCTTAAACTTCACCTTTCCAAAGCAGCGTCCCCTTTTATACAACATTTATCAAGGACTCCGGTGAGAAACAGCCAGGTAAACATCACCCTTGTGCTGATAACAGCTTTCGGAAGCCTTCTCACAAACAGCCCAAAAGGCTTTCTTCAGGCTTGCATGTGCATCTCCAGAAGCCCCATCGCTCACCACAGACCCTCTTCGCTGCCTTCTCAACTCCCATTCTTCTTCCTACGTGAGCTCTCGCTCTTCCCCTTGGACTTACGGATAGTCTATACTAAATCAAAACACTCAAGACTATTACAAGTGTATATTAAGGTGAAGTACGTTACTTAGGATTCCCTATCAATGGCCAGGTATCCGGATAATTCAAAAAGTATAAGTAGCTGCTAGAGGAGTTGGACTCGGACCTTTCGGCCTCTGCACCCTCTCTTTAAAAAGATTCTGGTCCCATTGATTTTCTTTCCATCTGCTGACCTTGTGAAGTGTGACCCCACCATCTCTCAGTGACAACAGTAAACACTCTTTCTTTCACATGCATTATTCTATGCTAAACTTCCAACAAGTCAAGATTTACACTTATCTGAAGAAGTGAAATCATTTAGGTGGGTTTAATTGTATGGGTTTCAGAAGAGATTTTGAACTTAAACAAAAAACCCATCATTTTTCCTATAAAAAAGTATACAAACATAAAACGCACATGTATATAAAAGTAACATAAAACAAATTCAAAGGGAATTTCAGCAAAGTTTTATAGTGGAAACATCACAAGCTCTTCTTTCACGATTTACATGCCTCTCCAGAGCCCTTTTAATGAAGCTATACATTCGTATAGCGAAGAGCTGATGATCTTTTCTTCTATGTACATGTGGGATGGTGGACTTCTGTAAATACTATGCATAATAAAAGCACAAACCATCAATCTGACATCAGACCAATTCATTTTAGAGCAATATATTTGCATTAAATTATGTCACAGTCACAAATAAACTGTTATTCACAAATAGTGTCACTTAAACCTTGTTCTACACTAACTTAACAGGAAATTTATATTACAGTACATTACTTCTGGAAGAACAACGTATTAACTGACACCAACCACTATAAAAATGAATTTATATTGCTTCAGTTTTCCTGCTACAAAATAATGAAAGTGCATGTAAACAGAGTATTTTTATGATTATTATACTCCGTGAAAGCCATGCAGAGTATTATTATGCTATATGGTAAAGGCTATGTGCAGATATATGCAYAGTTATAGTGGGAAAAATTTCTTTGTGGTACTCAAAAAGTAAAGTGTATCAGCAACAAACTTACTGCCTTTCTCCGAAGGTAGATGCTCATTTTCAGGAGATGGTGACAGTCAACCTCTTCTACTGTTTAAATGTTGCAAGCAATGAAAATGGCCCACCTTTCCATTCACTTTTTCTGAGGGATTTACCATTTTAACTTTATAGAATCATAGAATCATAGAATCATTAAGGTTGGAAAAGACCTCTAAGATCATCAAGTCCAACCATCAACCCAACACCACCATGCCCCACTAAACCATGTCCCTAAGCGCCTCATCTACACGTCTTTTAAATACYTCCAGGGATGGTGACTCAACCACTTCCCTGGGCAGCCTGTTCCAATGCTTAACCACTCTTTCAGTAAAGAAATTTTTCCTAATGTCCAATCTAAACCTTCCCTGGCGCAACTTGAGGCCATTTCCTCTCGTCCTATCGCTAGTTGCTTGGCAGAAGAGACCAACACCCACCTCGCTGCAACCTCCTTWCAGGTAGTTGTAGAGGGCAATAAGGTCTCCCCTCAGCCTCCTCTTCTCCAGGCTAAACAGTCCCAGTTCCCTCAGCCGCTCCTCGTAAGACTTGCTCTCCAGACCCTTCACCAGCTTCGTTGCCCTCCTCTGGACACGCTCCAGCACCTCAATGTCCTTCTTGTAGTGAGGGGCCCAAAACTGAACACAGTATTCAAGGTGCGGCCTCACCAGTGCCGAGTACAGGGGSACAATCACTTCCCTAGTCCTGCTGGCCACACTATTTCTGATACAGGCCAGGATGCCATTGGCCTTCTTGGCCACCTGGGCACACTGCCGGCTCATATTCAGCCGGCTGTCAACCAGCGCCCCCAGGTCCTTTTCCGACAGGCAGCTTTGTTATAACTTATGCTTTGTTATAACTCGAGACTAAGGCTTAAACAGAAGCAAATTTTATATAATAAAAAGGAAAAAAAAAAAAAATCAGAATTGCAATTACTAGTCTTTACCATAAGAGTATTTACACCAAAGGCGGTGACAAAAATGACTTATTTGGCAACTGCTCAAGTTGCACCATTTGCAGTGAAGAAGAAAATGCTATTGAGAAGAAACCTGATTGCATATTAATAGTCTCCTTTTGTGCAGGTGCTCTTCGGTTAATGATCTCTCCTCCTGGAGGAGCAGGGCTGGTGCCCTGGGAGGTGGCAGCAGGGGGGCACTGGGTCATGCTCCCCGGGACCTGGCGAAAGCCCACAGCCCTGCWCAGGTCTGCATCACCCACCCGGGGCCACTGCTGGACTGCGTGGGCACTGACCCACTCACGCCAGCGACAACTCCCCCTACCTTCCAGCCTATATAAAATTACTAACACAACAAATATAAATGCTTACGATCAAGCTACTAACCAAGCTGACAGAGGCTAATCAGTCTCAGTGGCGGCGGCACTCACCGTAGATATTGGTGCAAATATCAAATGGGCTTAAATCCACGAGTTGTGGATTTGCTGAATTCGGGGGCTCAAGCACCTAATGCAGTATTTTGTTTAAAGCCTTTTTACACAAAATGCTGACTTCAGTACTCCTCATGTCTGGGATTTGGAAACGCTTCTCCATGTCAGGGCAAAATAACCTCACATACTCCCATACCTTATAACTTTCTAAAAATATGCAAATCAATATTTGGAGCGTACGGCTTGGGAATAACAGGAACTCATGGGCCCAGGTGTAAGCCGTCATTCCACTGCAAACTGCTGAAATAGCCGCTAATTCTGGCCTATTTGCAGGCATCATTATGTCAAATACACCGTTTCAACGAAGAATCTCATATGCAATATCACTTTTTCAGCTATAAAGCTTCCAATACAGGTATCTAAAGGAAATGAAAGTAGGAAGTTGTTTCAGCCAGGGTAAATAATTCTGCGTTTCAGGGCCAACTTTTCCTGAGCTATTAATATAAAACCTAGCTTGTATTTCTAGTCTCTGCAATACCTTCAAAGAGCTTGCTTCATTCGTTGTTTGTTCATTGTAAGCTTAAAATAAATCTCTGCTAATAATTTCAATATTTTTCTTACTTTCTCACAAATCAACTTTTCTGATGTCTTTAACAAAAAGTGCTCACGTGTCTTTCTGCAAACACTTTTTCTCTTTCTTGATGATATGCTAATAGCAAATCTTACCTACCATCTGAAAAAAAGAACTGGGGTTATTTTCACGAGCTGAAGGACAAATAGCTTATCCCAGGCTCCTTTTATCAATGGCAGTAGGTTGGTTATAATCCGTTTCAGTTCACTGCTGATAAAGACATAAAACTTCCTCCCGTATTTGACTATATTGACACTAAATTTTGCCACTGCTCATGACACATAGGTCACAAGTCTCCCTTCTTGGTCAAGGGCTGAGGTCAATACCTTTAGCAGCAGCATTTATGGACAACTTCACATTTAAACTTTTATCTCTTAGTCTTGGGTTTCTCTTTATTAACTGCAATCATTTGCCAATTTTTTCCCAATAGGATTAGTATACGGGGTTCACTTGACATCCATGCACATGTCACTTGGCTAGATAAGTTACACATTTTTCAAGACAGTTTGCCATTTCAAGTAATCTTTGCAGCATCGGACATACCGCCTGCTCATCTCGCTGCATTAACTTTTCTCCCAGGTGGGCTATTTTTGTTACTTTTACAATGCTACTAGTGGAGTTTTAAATGTATGTTTTTCCAAAGCTCCTTGAAGCATTGTTTGTTTGTCTGTTTCCTTTGATCAAAGCATATTTTCTACCTCCTCTTTTTTTCCCCCCAATATTTTCCTGGGGTGCCAGAACAACTTGAGAAAGCACAAAGGAAAAGTGTTTCTCGTATCAAATACTGAATGAAGAAAAAAAAAAAAAAAGATTCTATTTTTTTTTTTTTAAAGGCAACTTACAGCCCTACTATCAAACACAGAAAAATACTAAAGGTCAACTATTTCCATAAAATCCTCCCTCCAAGCTGGTGGAAGGTATTTCCTCTTCACACATTTAGAAAGTACACTAAATATTCAACTTTTTAAATTTTTTTGTCCTCTAATTATAAAATTTCTCCCTTTCTCTGCTGTTCCCCAGAGTGGTGAGCCTGCTAGAGTTTTCCCAGGAGCATGAGTAATGGTTGGACAGTTGGTGTCTTAACCCTGCATCACAGCTCTAGATATCTCTGCACAGAGCTGAATGAGCCATACTCTCTGAAAGCTCAGGGAGCCTCGTTTGTGTCCAATGAGCGTGTCCTTTGGCTCAGACCAAAGCTCTGGTATACTTTAAGCCACAAAATGGGTACTTACCCTATTCCACGTGATCTTTTTCAATGAGTTGTTTGCCTGCTGTTAGCTGACACACTCCCTTACTAGTTACAAAATCACCATCGAACACTTTGAACTTCACAATTTGCTTTCTCTGTAGCTGCTCTCTCAGAGCTAACGTCACTATTCCTGTTAATCCACTGCCTTCTGAATCTGTTTCCAATTAAAAATTAAGGAAGCATTTATCTGCTTTAATCCCATTCACCGTTGGCTGCTTTTAAAGGGYCCCTCTGAGTTCGCAGTGCCCTTGTGAACAGGCAGCTCCAAGAATGCGTGCAAGCTGCTGATTCATGCTAAGTGATAAATTCACTGCTGGTTCTTGTACTTTGTTCGAAATGCCAAACATCATCTCTGCCCAGCACGTATATATCCCCAGATTGTGCGAGCCTTCCTCTTTTTCCTTTATCAAATCTTTCAAACACTGTCCATCTCCTATACAAGCCAGGTGAAGCAGTGAGAACCTGTCATGGCACAGGTAACTTCAAGTGCCCGGGTACTCAGAAGAGTTTTCTCCCAAATCTTAGTGATGGTGTGGTCTCTCTCCAAAGTGAAAGATGGTGTTTCACCCATAAAACACTGACAAATTTCCTTGTTTTCATCTTCTTTTTGCACAACTTGTTTAACAGCGTACTGCTTATGGGCTTAATTTTTACGTGGAATACAGCTCTTTGCAAATTACTGTAATATACCTTAAAGATTATTTCCATCTATCCAAGTTAAATAGAAGTACTTAAAACCACCAAGTATTCAGATCTAGCTCTGGTCAGAAAGGAGGCTATTTTCAGACCGATATTCCTGGCTTTCCTTTCTTGCAGATACTGAATTACAAGCTATTAAAACCTTCTTCATTTGTCAGTCATGGCTCCAAAGGTCTGAAGCACAGCTTCTGAATCTTACCCTGTTCTTCTAATAATTGTTTCCTGAGTTAATTCTGCTCCCGGTACCGTACACTGCTCAGTTATCACTCAACCACTCTAGGAGGTCTGGCCCAGCTATGCAGCCTTATATAAATGTGAACCTCTGTGAAAGAGAACCAGAGATCCTCACTGTCTCACACCAGCGCGCCGCAAAAGTCCGAGATCCTCTGCATTTAGGGAATCCCTCAATTATGTGTAAAGCTCCTAGCAGAAAGGAGAAGGTGAAATGATAGGAGAAGGGAGATGAAGGGAAAGATTAAAACAAAACAACAACAACAAAAAAAGAGAAGAAAGGGACAGAGAGCTGGAAGCATGGGGAAGATGGACAAAGCAACAGAGAATGAGGGCAAAACACTAAAGATGAAGAGAGACAAGAAAATGTGGGGTAGACACCTTTAACTCCAACAGTCTACAAAGTTTTTACTTGATTAGCAGATCCTTGTAAGCAAGAATGGCATTGGAAAAAATACTGCACTACAGAAAAGCTAACAAAAAGTTAATTATCTGTTGTTGTCATCTGGATTTTTCAAGTTTCTATTTATGAAAAGTACACAACGTAAGTGCACAGTTTCAGATAATCATGTACTCAGTGGCTATTTCTAATTAATGTTATTTGCAAAAATGTAGGAAAATACTGTGATCCCTCTATTTTCCTTCTCATAAATGAATCACTGGTAATGCCCCCACTATGTAATTAACACCATGCTCATTCTACAAAACCTGCAAAAATCATCATGACAATGAGGCTACTTCTGACCACATGTGAAATACGTGGGGCACAGACTCATGTATCTTCCTGTAGCTCTCATCTTCTTAGTCTGGTCCTGCTTTAGGCTGCAAACTGTGTTTTAAAACAGTTTCAGACAGATACTTGATCACTTGGACATGGGACTAAACTAGCAGCATACACACAGGCAGTCGACTACAGAACTCAGTTTAATATTCCTATGAGAGCTCAAGGAGAGACGCAGGTGTGAATACACCTTTGATCCTCTGAGATGGCTGAAAGCCCTCCGTATTGCACATTGCTTGCACGCTCTGTATTTTGAAATACGTGACAAAACGGACATAGACTTTCAAGTCAATCAGTAACACACAATTAAAAATCTGCATTTCATTTCCAACAGTATCACTGAGTAGACCTCACAAGAGGCAATTTTCAGGTCACAGGCATTATTACCACCAGTGCGTCTAAATATAGGTAACTTTTAAAATGTATTAAGCCCTCCTTGAAAACAACATCTGCTTGAAATAGTTTACCTTAGCAACTTCTGTCCACTGGGTGAGGCTTCTTCTACACTATGGTACCTYTGACACCAAAGCTGAGTCTAAACAAGTTCACTGATAGCACGCTGGCTTGCTAGCTTGAGACCAAAACCTGCATTGTGTGCATCATCTTCCAAGAATAATCCACAACAAAACCAGAAGACAAAATATATGCACTTGACTCTGCTCTTGACAAGCACCACTATAGTGACCAGCCACCATCTCCACACATCTAACTAGATAAAGGCTATCAGAAACCATAACCTTTCTTGAAAACTCAGTTAAAAAGAAATCCATTTTCCATGGACGTAAAAACATTACTACTACTACTTTTTTTTTTTTTTAAAACCTCAAGGGAAATAGCAACCACAAATATCTATAATGTAAACACAGATACAGAAATAATTCATCATGGATTACATTTATAATTAACTTTTAAAAAAAGTAATGCTAAAATGTAAATTGCATGAAATATTCTAATTCTGTACTTGTCAATAAATCTTCATGTGATGCATCTATGTCTCTATAGTTCTCTGCAGCTCCTCATATTCTGCCTATTTAATAAGCTGTTCTCTCTTCTTTATTGCAACAGTAAACATATTCCTCTCCTATTTCTTGTAAAATTGAAAATATATGGCAAAAAAGTGCTACCAGATTCTAACCTTGATTGCTATCCATATATAAAGCTATACTCTCTCCTCCATTTTACAGGCAAACACACTACCTTTTTCATTTTTATCTTCTTATGTATCTACACTCTTAGATTAGTCCAAGTATTCTTTTTTTGTTACCCATGGCAGTATCTATTTTCATTTTGTCAATATTTTAATGAAATCTAAATATAACAAAAGGAAACTAAAATTGCTCTTCACTACCACATTTTAAATATTATTAGGGAAAAATATCCTTTTTTGTTTTAATCTCTTTCATACCAAGATTCATAGCCTAACCACTGAATGCCACCATTAACATCTACATCTATTCTTTATTTCTTCCCAACTAAGGTAAGTTCAACTGTCTTGTCAATTAAACTTCACCGAGAGCATTTTAAAGAGGAATCATAGAATATCTCGAGTTGGAAGGGACCCATCAGGATCATCGAGTCCAACTCCCAAGTTGTCAATCTGTCCCAAGTTTAATCTGATGGGTGGCTTTCAAACAGTTAACAGATACTATATACTGTAACCTGCAACATAAATTATTGCTCAAATATATTTGCTGAAGAGGTTTTACATCTTGCATAGAGTCTTTAAGCGCTGATCTCAATATTTAAATATAAATTTACAGAATTAATTTTCAAATACTACACCTAATACTGTGAAGAAGCCTTCACCTAACACTACCATGTGTTTCTTGTTGCCTGTGTTACCACATTTTTTGGCATGACTCGGAAGCCACCCTCCTTTTTCTTGCAAGAGAGAGATTGAGTTTGACTTGCACTACACGGACAGTTTGGGCTATATATGCAGGGTGACAGCTATAAGACTTTTAAAGCTACTGTTTTAAGGCTAATTAATACATTAATAGAAGAGAACGTCCATCCTTCGGGACACATATTTTAACACACAAAGTCATTTCCTTCCACCTGTCTAGACTGGACTTGGATGTAATTTCCATAACAGCATTTATGCATACCGTCTTCGTCTGTCTGGATAATGGTCTCCTCACTCTCCTTCCTCCCTTCTGGGTTGGTTAAGATCATTTTGAGGCTGACATTCGTGTAGGGAGGCAGGTGATCCACAACGTGCTGGGGTGCTTTGGGGTCCATGTCCAAGCAGTCCGCCTTGCTCTCGTTGTGTCCGCAGAAGTAGTGGTAGCATATAGTGACATTGAAAGTGTGGCAACGAGTGATGTTGTAACCCAGAGATTCCCAATCTACAGCGATGTGTCTGGCCTGGATCTCAGCAATCTTCAACGTTTTCGGTGTTCTCATAGGTTCTAGAAAACAGAATATAACGAAGAAAAACATCGTTAAAGTTCTTCACCCTTGCACTGGACTGTAACTGGTAGATGATGCCTCCAGGAATGTGAAAGCAAAGGAGACACCCAACAAACACAGACTTACTACTGGAGGAAGTATCATCCTTTGTACAAGTACCCTGAGAGGAAAAAACCTGCCAGTCTGTTTTTTTTACTTCATTCTTCTTCGGCCTCTCTTTGCAGGTTTCAATCAGTGATTAACACTTAGCAACAGTGAGAAAAAGAATTGTTAATTAACAGTGCAGCAATTCAAAGCAATTGAGAATACAGGCAGCAGATGCAAGAAGAGTGACCAAAAGGCCACCCAGCTGTGACCGCTGGCTTCCCTTCYTGATTTCCCCCTTACCTTTTTTTTTAACCTGTGTAAATTAGACAATGCATCATAGTGGTAAAGAGTCAACGTTCACTACACTATGATTTATCATGCCAGCAAGCAATGCTGTATACTAATTATACTAATTACATTACTAAGCTAGCAGTTACAAAAATGATGCAGATATTAATTAATGTTTATTATTTTAGTAATGAAGCTATTCATTCAAGCAAAAACCCTCAAAAATATTACCAAAAATGCTTTTGGATATTCCCATTGTATCCTGCTCCTTTCGGATCCCCAAAACTTTGCCTGGACATTGCTCTGAGCTGGTCATCTCCAACCTGCTACCCAAGCTCAGCTGCTCTCCACACATGCATTTCCACCAGCAGAGTACATGATGCTCCCCAAGCCATCATCAATCTTTCATTGTCTCTCTAGTGCATTCATTCCTCATGCTAGACTAACTTTTATCGTTGAACTTAATTAAAATGATTACACAATGAAAATCATGACCATGACTATATATACTAAAGTTTCATTGGAAATATACCAAGGGGATGTTTATACCCTGCTAATACATCCTTCTTCACCAGAGAAAATAAAGCCTGCTGTAGGTACAGCTTCAGACTCATGTCCTTGCTGGTGTAAGGTCAAAACAGTCGAGATTATTCACGGAAGTGAAATATAGGATTTCTCTTTCTGGGCATAACAGTTCTTTGTAACTTGCATTTATGAAACGAGAGTCCCAACCAGGCTAACGACCAGCCAAAAGCACAGATGGTATATTGAAATAAGGAAATGTGAATCAGTGTAATCTATTCAGCATGCAGTTTGCCAGACAAACTGCAAACATTTAGTTTCAAACACCAAAACAACCAAGTTCTAAATATAACATAAAGGTATTCCTAGTAACATGATGAGTGTTAAGGATTAAAAATTGTGCCTATTTGTTTCCATGATCTATCCTTCCCTTTCTGGATTTTGAACAAGCATGTTCCTTTTGCCCTTAAGTACCGATTTATCATATATATGGTGAAAAATACAAATGAATAAGTAGAATTCCTGGATGGTAGCTTTCTGAACATATTGTATATTGTGACAACAGAGATCTGAAGCTGAAAGATAGCATTGAAAAGGTCCTTGAGAGGTAAGAGACTTGAAGAGAAGGAGGAAAAAAAGGGGTTTTATAGAGTAAACAATGGCTGGTGCTTTAGCAAGTACAGACAGGTGTGAGGCAGTCATAAAAAAAAAAAAAAGTAGTAACACAGTAGATCTACTGAAGGAGCTGGTAAGAGTCTTCAAAGAATCAGTATTTCCTTGGCTACTGCAAGCACTTAGAAAAAAACCAAACACACTCAGGTGTCACAGAGGAAGAGAACCACTGGGGGGAGGGGGGGAACCCAAACCACCAAAAAAACCCCCAAAACCCAAAAAAACCCAGCCCTTTTTCTCATATGAATGACAGTAAAAAACCTAGTTATACATACTCCGATTTAGAGTTTGAGGCCTAAAAGAGTAAACATATCCTTCACCAAAGAAGTTTTGTATTACAGGCTTATTTTTCCTTCTAAAATGGATTGATTCATCTCATCCTAATAATTTCCTTTTTATTCTACTAATTCAGTTTGTGCCTTCAACCACCCACACCAGAGATGGAATTCAAACCTGAATTTAAATTTATTGGAACCTCTAAAATAAACACAACATAATACATGTTGTCTGGCCATGAAGGTTGAAACTATTAATGTTTGAAGCCGACTAATCAGTAACAGAA
Source organism: Phoebastria nigripes (assembly GCA_035582835.1). Lineage (NCBI taxonomy): Eukaryota > Metazoa > Chordata > Aves > Procellariiformes > Diomedeidae > Phoebastria > Phoebastria nigripes. The sequence continues at coordinate 149,031 of JAYKAV010000522.1, read as the reverse complement.
AATGTAGTCCATTTTCATCTTGCTTCTTTCATGACAAGACTTAAACTGCATTCACACTATGCTGTACAGTACTTTCAAAAGAGAAGAAAAAAATAAAAGCTTTGTTAATCGTAAAGAAAAATTATTTTACAATTCTATGCAAATTTTACAAATGTGTCACAGTATCAGAGGAGATACTGAAAAGCATCCTTTATTCACCTGTCAAAAAGGAAAGAAATGAAAGACAGAGTGTGATCTCACTTTCTCACAACTATTCCCTTCTTTGGCAGAAATTAAACAACTTCTGCAATATTGAGATGGTAATTAAAGTCTGCAGAGTCTCTCAACAGCTTTGGTAAACTCTGCCAACTGTCCCACTGCTCCTAAAATGATGCTTTAAAAACACAATTTTACTCTCGCTTCTGGGCAACATTCATCTCAGGGATCTCTAGAGGTAAAGACCAATTGTTTTAAACTACCACACCACAAAGCCTCCATCTGTAACACCTCAGTAGAAAGCAATCTTCGAATAATTATTTTTCTCAGATAAAGCACCATTGAATTTTTCAGTAGGCTTCCCAAAAATCTCAGCATCTCATTCAGAACAACTTTGTTCTCGATGGGGGCAACAAGAAGTGCTCATCTGCCTTTTTTCCCTTTCTCTATCTTTAGGGTTTGCATTTTACTGAAACATTTTCTTAATCCTACTGGGATTTAATTTCAATTTATGCATTCTCTTCTGATCTCTGGATACTTTTTCAATACTACTAATCCCAGTAAATCAATTTATATCTTGTCTTCCCAGTTGTTGTTTTCTCACCTTTCCTTTTTCAGTCACATCCAGAACTTTTATCCAAAATACATGGACATTCAAGCCCATGACTTCTCACTTCTTTGTTGAATTACTCATGTCAAATCTGCACCCTATGCCAAAGAGGGAAGAAATAAGACACTCCCAAAATCTCTGTTCATTTCTCAACATATCAGCTGGACTTTCAATAATAATAGCAGAAAGCACTTAATATTTTCCAAACATTAATCTACCAATTACCCCTGTGAGACGAGACAGGTAAGTGGTGTTAATCCTTTCCTGCGAGGAGAAAGAGACACAAAAAGGTTAATAGCTTGTTCAAAGCTACAAGGTGATTTACTGCCAGGGCCATAAGAAAACTGAACGGTACCCAGCTCCCAGGTCACCGGTGCTCTGGCCACCAGACAGCATCAGCTAGCAGCAGCAATTCAGGGAGCTCATTTACACTTTATCTGCCAGTGCTTCTACCGAAATGCTAACTCCACTCCTCAACTCTAGCTCTTTTTTAAAGGAGTTTTTTGCAGATTTTCTTAGAACAAGTTTGAAAAAGCTAACAGTGCCCAGACACTAAGTGAATATCTGAGCATAAGGACAAGTTATTTGAAAAACAATAGTTTGGTTTATTCATTTTGAAAGATTTCTTGATTGAGAGCTTGGAATTTGAGAGAAACAGAATATTTTTTGCATTAAATCTTGTATTTAAAATTGAAATTTTGGGGAGGGGGTATTCATCATTTGTTTTTTCAAGCCTTTTTCTCCAGCAGAAAATATATTTAACACTGGAGGCAGTTCCTTGTGGTGACAGCAGAAAGTACTTAGGGCTTCTGCTGTTGCAGGAGTTTCAAGATCCTGTGACTGTATCGAGCTCTTAAACGTGAACATCCTGACTGGCAGAGTCATGTCTTCCAAYAGAAATATGGCAAAAAGGCATATGGACGATTTGGTGGTGGGCTGACCTTTAGATCCTCCCAAGTCCCTCTGCTGAGGGCAGGCTCCCTTCTGCCAGACCCTTCCTGCCCACGGGCTGCTGCCACGACCTCCACCCCATTCCCACCTCTGCTTACGGCCAGCTTCTCTCTCTGCCCTTTGCTCTCAATGCCTGGCAATATCCAACTCCATTATCTTCCTCCTCATCACCCTCCCTTTATCTCTTTGCAAATACTACCAAGCTGACTCAGACTCATCATCTGATCTGACTGGTTTTACTCTCACTGAACCAATTAAAACCAGAGGCACTGGGAGAATATCAAAAGAACAGAAAAAACAGAATAATAAAAGAGACCTCTACACTTATACAGATTACTAAGTCCTCATTCCTTATCCAGAAACTGCATTAAGTAAAAGAATTACGTGCACGTGACACTGACTTGCAACAATTTATGGATAAAGAAGATTTAACCCAACTTTATGGGATAAAATAAAGAACAGCTTTAGTAATTCTCCAAAGGTTAATAATCCAGGGATAGATGGCAAAAGAGACTGAACCTGTTGACCCCATACCAACTCTCAACTGCAGGATGATTTAATAAGATGCTCCAGATAACAGATAAAATGAAATTCAATTTCTTTAGTGCTTGATAAGCAACACGTGATACAACAGGTCAATATCGGAGCCTCTTTGTAGAGATTATCTTCACAGAGATGGCAGTGAAAACAAAAGCCTTCACAGCTGCCAAAGCAGCAAGGTGAGAGCATGCATTTCCTCAGAATCTATTTTAAATGATAATACGTATTACCCTGCTGTCAATCAGAGAAAAACAGATGTCCCAAAGTTGTGACAAAAATCCCACAAAATGAGGCTAGTAAAGCATGACAAGTCCTTTGCTTTTCCTGCCTTTCCTCAGAAATCCTAAATGTTGATTGCAAGACACAGTTTCATTTCCATTTACCTGGCAGGGGAGGGGGAATTAGATCTTCTGACCAGCAGGCAGAACACACATTTGTTCGCATGAAAAGGAAAACGATCAGGCAAATTTTAAAGCACAAACATTTCAGATAAAGACGGTGCTTCTTGAACACCACCATATACTGTCTATAGACTGTCTGTGTATACAATTCTTTAATTGGGGTTGGCTTTCAGATCTTCCCCCCTCTCCCCTTGAACTCTTTCTGCTATGGCATTACACTGAGGAACTGACTTCAAATTTCTGCTTTAACCACACTGACTGAAATTCATATCAAGTTTAAGAGTGACCCAGGTCGCCTTCATTGGTGACACAGCAGGCGAAAACTAACTGGATTTGGAGGGTGAGACAACGCATAAATTTGCATAAGGTTTGAGGGAACTGCAGAGAGATGTGGGGCTTATATTAAATAAAAACTCTGACACAGAAAAGCAAATGTATGACAATTATTAAAGGAGTAGAGTACATTTGGCTTAAGATAGCAACCCTGTAATTTAAAACACAGTGCTTCTGACAGAGGCTCCATTTTAAAACAAAAATGACATAGAAAAAAAAATGTCCTCGTTTTTGTTCTAATATTCTCCGTCTGAACAGCCACTGGAATTCCCCAGACTTTTCTTTATGAGAACATGAGCCTCTCTGTCCTGTGGCTTCTCCTGACCTTTCCAGGATAGGTCTGTCCTTGGCATGTGGGAAATAAAAGAGGATTACTCTAAGATGTCACTCTGGCTCCTGCTGCTTCCTCGGTTCATGCAAGGTCCTACAAAAACAAAATGTTCCCAAAACTCAAAAGAAATATGTTACAGTCCTGCTGCTGTAAAGAATTCTTCTAAAAAGAGCCCTGATAAGAGCATGGAAGCATGGTATGAGTGAAAACCACTGGAGGAAGTACAACCCAAAACAGAATAGCTGTCAAATGTGCAGTAAGAAAACAATAAACAAAGGTTCCTCACTTGCTCATTTCAGTTGCATTACTCTCAATTATTACTTTTGTTATTAGTGACCGATGAATCACGCAGGAAGGTTTTATATAGATACTACGTTCCCTCACATCGTAAATGCGGTTAAGATTGCTGTATATAAAAGTGTACCACTCATTGAAAAGGACTGGACTAGAGTTACACGTTTCAACAGACAACCAAACTCTGAGCAGGAAAGCACATTGACTAGGATTGCTTCTCCATTTCTGTGGCTGATCGGCTGCCTGTGAAAGGAGCATCCTATAATTAAGTTACGAACAAAGCTAACGAAAATCCCTAGGTAAGGTGAGCTGTCCTAGAATATCCATGATGAAACCCCTGTGTTTCAAGGATTATTAATTTACAAATCCAAAAGAACTTAGTTCAGACTAACTCGCAATAACTCCATTATTTAACAATCTGATAATAATACAGGAAGACCCAATTTATTCAGACATCCCAAGAATGCCATGCATTTCAGTCTGATTTCCTCGAACCAGTCTGTCTTTTATGACAGAATAATTATTGTAAATCCTATTCAAGTTTCTTGCCTGTAACTCTGGCAGATTTTTGACCATTTCTAAGTAGAGTTAAAGGCCAGTTTAGAGTTAAAGGCAAAAATCAATTAACAGCGCTGGCCTCAATCCTTTAACAACTACTTAATGATAGTTCATGAACTGCTTATCTTCAGTCAGGGACTCTTTCCTACCTACTTATGTGTACTCCAAGCCAAACCCACACAACATCATATTACTAATTGGATCAATATAGACTTTTCATAAGTTAATGAAACACGTTACTTTTCCAGATATTCCAGTGTTGGAGTATCTGCAATCCCTCATACTTAGAACATACAAAAACCAGGACACCTGCCATGTATGTAAATACAGGTTGGAAAGTCTAACTGAGGTACTAATTTTTTTTTTTTTTTTCCAAATCTTGTTCCACGTCAGCAGTTTAGAGGCCTGACTAGGCAACCAAATTTGAAAACTTAGGGCTTCAATCTTTTTAAACTTAGAAGCATTAAGAAATAGTGAACATCAAAGAAAGAGAATTCAAATGAAGTTGAAAAGTCATACCATATGATGTAATTTCAGCTCAGACAGAAAATGACAAATTAACAGGTATGTATGCCCACAATAAAAATCAAAGGGATTACTGGGCATCTCCTTCCTCAGTTGTGTAACACATACAGGATACAAAACAAATATGGATGCAAACACAAAAAGAACCCGCTTTGTGTACATTAGTATGTCCATCTATTCGTCATGTGAAATATCAACCCAGAATAAATGAAATAATGGTATTTATACTGTACTAGCACTACAGATTTATTTTGTTGCAAATGAAGGTTATAATGCGATTGCATGAAAATCTATGAGCTGTTTCTCTTTTCACTTCATCTAGCGACTGACTTATTAAGCCAGTTTATAAATTTCTTATTGACCACATACCTCAGGGAGCTGAAGAAAACATCTGAATTATTTCAGCTGTACTACGCTAGTTTCAGTAGCAATGAGGGGGATATTCAATATATTTTAGGACGTATCTTTTTGGATGCAAAATATAGCTGTCCCTGCTTCAGAGGTATAGTAAAGAGATGAAATATAACTGCACTACTGACAATTATTTGCCCATTCCCTCTTGATAGTATGTTTATTCTATTGCCTCCACGCATGATTAACAGTTTGTGCATCCTTAACATGTAATCAATAGCTATGAAGTCTTGTATTAGCTTTAGAGATTAGACATCCCTTGGTAATAAATTCCATTGATTGCTCCAGTTTAGCTTAACCGCAGAAATCCACTTTTTTTCCTTTTTTTTTTYCCCCCCCTTTTTTTTCTTCTCTGAGTTTGAATTAAAAGCAGATATATAGTCTAGGAGCAGAGAGGAAAAGCTGCCATGACCTCTTTAAGCTCATTCCTCCAGATGAACAAAACCTATCTGGTGGTGTGAAACATGAATCAGCATGTCAACAAGCATCAGACTGCAAGAGTAAACACAGGGAAAGCCTGACATTACAAAATTCCTAGGAAACCTGTCCAGGACTGCAATGGTGAAGATTAGTTGTGTAAAGTCAACTACAAAATTAATAGTGATGGGGAAAAAAATGAACCTTTGACTTAAATATTAGTGGCATGGATATATTAAATCAGAATGGAAGACTCATCATCTAAAACAATAACAATTATATTACGAAGACTATATTAAAAAAGAATATATAATACATATTTACAGACACAAGTATACACTTTTTACCCACCTTAACAGTGAACCTAACCATTCAACGCTATGAAGAAAGCATTTACAAACATTTATTTGAATATAAATCACCAGTTTGCTTAGATGATATATTTTTCATTTCTCTCCAATGCACATTCATAAACATCTTTTTATGGTTTTGTTTACAAACAATATATTTYGGAGCTTAGGATGTTATGAGTATTATGCAAAATGCCTAAGTTGGAGTAGTGTCAATAAGCAAAACCAGAGTTTTCTACGGATATCATTAAAGCTTCAGTTTCTTTCTCCTGTATATAAAAATTTCAGTCCTCCAAGTCAGGAAGCATATATATCACCATATGAAATAAAGTGACCAAATGTGGAACACAGTCTATAATAAATAAATAGTAAGCACAGAAGAGAGAGACTCAGACTGTGAATAAAGTTAGGGCCACATTCACCTCTGATGACTAAGAATTGAAATCTGCAAGCAGTATTTACAATACCCACTTACAACTTTTACATATATATGTGCGTGTGTATGTACACACAGAGGTACTTGTGCACATACGTGCRTTTCCCCACATGCAGATAAACACCCATCAAAATGCATCCTCTCTGTCTGCACGCCTACTGAAACGTTCTCAGTCCGATTTGCCCCATCTGGTTCCTGTAGCCCCTGGGGCCCCGGGTGAAACCACCTACCCTCTGACCCCGCTCCCTGCAACCGGCAACGCCTCGAATTTCAATCTGGTTGCAGCCCATGAACTTGCCCTTCCAATGCTGTGTTTGTATGGTAAAACCGAGTAATAACTGTATGTTGCACCTTGCTCTGGCTCTGCCCCTTTCAAAAAATCAATATATACCATTATATATCATACAATGTATTTCTCGTATAGGGATATATATCTGTCATAAAACTTGGCTGAAACAAAAATTCATTAAGTGGCTTAAAACCAAAAATGACACTGTATCATACAAGCAATCTCTTGTATGTCTCTTGTCCTGCCAGTGAAACAATCCTGGTATTTATCTTTTTTTTTTTTTTTTTTTACTCCAAATGACCAAACCTGTAGCTTCTATTGTACAGAAAAGTTTTCCTCAAGTACATGGAAATTTATTTAGTAAATTGGCTTCATTTTCATAGAATCATAGAATCATTAAGGTTGGAAAAGACCTCTAAGATCATC
>JAYKAV010000522.1:28645-132938 GCA_035582835.1 Phoebastria nigripes | reverse complement strand
GGTTGACAGCCGGCTGAATATGAGCCGGCAGTGTGCCCAGGTGGCCAAGGCGGCCAACGGCATCCTGGCCTGTATCAGAAATAGTGTGGCCAGCAGGACTAGGGAAGTGATCGTGCCCCTGTACTCAGCACTGGTGAGGCCGCACCTTGAATACTGTGTTCAGTTTTGGGCCCCTCACTACAAGAAGGACAYTGAGGTGCTGGAGCGTGTCCAGAGGAGGGCAACGAAGCTGGTGAAGGGTCCGGAGAACAGGTCTTACAAGGAGAGGCTGAGGGAACTGGGACTGTTTAGTCTGGAGGAGGCTGAGGGGAGACCTTATTGCTCTCTACAACTACCTGAAAGGAGGTTGCAGCGAGGTGGGTGTTGGTCTCTTCTTCCAAGCAACTAGCGATAGGATAAGGGGAAATGGCCTGAAGTTGCACCAAGGGAGGTTTAGATTGGACATTAGGAAAAGTTTCTTTACTGGAAGAGTGGTTAAACATGGGAACAGGCTGCCCAGGGAAGTGGTTGAGTCACCATCCCTGGAGGTATTTAAAAGACGTGTAGATGAGGCGCTTAGGGACATGGTTTAGTGGGGCATGGTGGTGTTGGGTTGATGGTTGGACTCGATCTTAGAGGTCTTTTCCAACCTTAATGATTCTATGATTCTAAATAGCCCACAAATTAAACAGCTTTGTCTTTAACAGAACTGGTTGGAAACAGAGTTTTACGCAGCCTGCTGTTTACACAGTGGTTTAAAAGCCCGATTATAACAATCAGCATTTGGCATTTGAGAAGGACACGTAATAAAGCCAAAAGATACTAGATTATATTGACAACAAAATGATACTGACTCCTTGCAAAGGTAAGTGAAGTTGCAAAATTTGTGTTACCCTCACCTCCATCTGAATATGAAAATCCAACAGCTTTCATATCCTTAACATTCCTTGAAAAAAGACAAGAGGATGAGAAATCATTTTAATGATACTGTTATGAAGTAAAAACAAATGATGGAGCTGTAGCTATGATTACAATTATGACTATGCTTTGGTACCGCACAGCTGATAATATCCTAGTGTTATGTGGCTTGTGCTACTACTTGAGTTCAATTTCCTTCAGATAATGTATTTGGATTCCATAATATGCCTCTTTGGTGAAACCAATAACTGAATCCAGTGGTAATTCCTCAGGGAGTTATAATGTATGGCAATTGCCTGTTCCCACCACTTTTCTCAGTAATTTGTTCCAATGATTAATAGCCTCACTGTTAAAGATAAATAAGCGTGCCTTACTTCTAATTTGAATGAGCCTGACCTCAGCATGCAGCCATTTGAGGTTCTTACGTTTTTCCTCCTCTAGAGGAAAGAGGTCTTTTGTACCTGGTATTATTTTTCCCCTATATACATACTGTATATTCATCTCCCACCTTCTCTCTGATAGACTTAAATGAGTGAGATCTTTAAGTCGCCTACTGTAAGACTACATCTTAAGCCATGACTCTTTTTGTGGCACTTTTCTCCATTCCTCCCAAATCTTCATCAGTGTGCTGAAAGCACAGACACCAGATGTGCATGCAGTATATCGGTATTGGTCATACCCACAAAATCACGTCTTTCCTCCTAGCTATGACCCTGTTTTTTGTCATAGCACTACATGAAGAACTATTGCTGACTGCTGACCTACATCCCCCAAAATTCTTTTTGGGTTTCTGTACTACTACTTCCAAATGCATGCATTTATTTACGTTTGTGTGTGGATAGTAAGCCCTATTATCTATACTAGCTCTACTTTAAACTATCCGAGGAGGGAAAAAAGCAAAAATCAAACCCCAAATTTAAATTTCAAAGCAAGTACAAAATTCTAACAAGTGTAACGTCATAAACTTATATAGTGAGCTATCTCGCCTTTGCAGATTCTCACTTCACAGCTCAAAATGCAATTCTGCTTGCATTTTGCAATCAAAAATGCAAAAGATTAAAGGTAAACACAACAGGCTAAAGTGAAGGGCAGTAAACCTTATCTGGAAACATCTTTACTAATTTACTTTGCTTGTCGCTCAAAATGAAGACCATGTATACACACATTTGTCTGAATTAAAATATGAAAATTATGTCCTGTTATCAACCGCAGAAAAAAATAAAACAAAACCAGAAAAGAATGCCAATGCAGCGGGAAAGGGCGTTATGCCGTCTCCCTATATAAACAACACAAAAAAAGAAGTCATGCTTGACTGCAAAAAACAATCATACAATTTTTTCTTAAAGACTGGTGTCTCACTGAAAGTCACTAAAGCTTCCCCAAGGACAACTTGAATTAGAGTCAGAGGCCAAACGTAAACACACCTCTCCAAAACCTAATCCTCTTGCCCATTTAAAATGCTCCTGCGGCTTCTGGTCAGGAAAACACACCACTGGGATTGCACTGGCAGTTTTGCTTGTTTTTCTTGAGTGTTTTCAAAACACCAAATAACTCAAATATCTGAACAAGTATCAACACAACTAAAATAAAAGCAGATGGGTTCAGCTAATCTTCTCCTTTTGCCACTCTGTATCAGATTTTTTCCCTTCCAAAATACTATCTTCTGGCATTATCAACATAGCAGTGTTTAAAAGACAAAAATGCATTAGAAATCTTAAGTGTTACTTCTGTGGGTTTATATGAAAGGGGATTCCTAGTTGCTTGATTTTCCACCATCCTTCTGAGATACTCCTGTCCAGGCATGGACTTAGGCATAAGAATGAGCCCCGTGTCTTTTCAGACTTAGACTGAGCCTGAAAGCATAGCACATTTGTTGACACCAGTACCCCATAAGAACCAGCCACATTTGTTCATAAATTAACTCTACAGAAAAATTTAAGCAGTAAGTAATTCGAGCAAGGCAAGCATTTATACGTCATCTGGATAAAAACAAACAAGTCTTCACTCAGAAAACCATTTTACCAGAGTCTTTGTCCGTCACAGAACAAGAATTGCTCAGGGTCTTTCTGGATGTGTCCGACAGCTCGCTGGGGTCTCCAGCTGACGCCATGCATCCGCTGTCTCTTCGCCTTCTCCTTAAACACTCCTCTTCCCCCTGCCCCACCTGGCTCCCTTAATCCCTACACTCCAAAAATGCTCTATCTTAAAGGCTCAGGTGTGTTGGATTCTCCTACCACAGCTGAAAAAATATTTCCCTGCTCTTGATTTGATCTAACAATGTTGTCAGCAACTCCAAATACAGATACCGCAATTCCAGATACTTGTGTCCCACACCAAGGCAAAAATCTAAGGTATTTTGCATTTTATTACTTGCAAACAAGAGATACAGAACTGAGGCACTCACTGTGAACACAAAAATGTCACTAAGTGTGTTTATAGTCTTCACAACAATCAGAAAAGCATTTTAAAAATCAGTATTAATATACTTCAGGCTCTCTACCTTCTCTCCACCAGTGCCAGGACCTCTCCTACCTTCTCTGCGTTTCCTGGGCTTTGACCTGAATGGGGCATCTCTGAAGAGCTCATGTCTTGTACGGACAAAACCAGACAGGACGCAACACCACCCAAAATTACGACTGGGACACCAGTCTCCCATTCCCCTCTGCCCATTCCCACATCAAAACGAGACATGCTAACAGAGAGGAAACATCTCAGGTCCAGGCAGTCTTAGGCATATGCTGTGTGAAGGAGTGGATTGCCTCCTCATCCATTTTCCTTTAGTCTTGCAATTGAATACTATAAATCAATAAATAAGCTGTTAAATTGATTTTTTTTTTTTTKTCAAGACATTAGATGCTGAATTAACTAAGCCTTAAATAAAACAGAATTCCAGCAGAAGAAATTTCACATTCTGAATTGAATTAACACAGTCAAAAAATTCCCCAAGTTTTTACCCTCTTCTATTTTACACTAGAAGCTGAAGTCCGGGTCAATCAAGAAAAAAGTCTCTAATAACGGCACACTACAAACTTTCCAAACACCTCAAGGAAAATCTTATGAGTTATGGTTATGGCTAATTACAACTAACCTTTAAAAAGCAGCTTTTATAATTCCTCTGTAGATAATCAGTAGATAATCAGTATATTGAACACTTACTATCACATTTATTAATTATCACATTTCAGAATCAACTTCTTGACATATGAAGGTGAGGTATGTATTTCCATCTGTATCTTTTAGCTGTTTAACAGATGTGTCTCATGTCACGGTTATCAAATGTCCTGGAAAGCCTCCTCCGACACACTTTTGTATTTGTCACTGGCAATATCAACCCCCAGTTTTGTGTACAAATATTGCGCAGTTAGCTTCCTTCTCAGGTGTCCTATACACAGGGTAACTCAGTAAATAAGGAAAACATCAGAATTACTTCTTTCCCCCCCCCCCCAAACACACAGAACAAGGTAATACTTTGTAAAAAGAAAGTTTTGATAAGAAAAATCTAAAGATTTTTTCACAAATACAAGCAGGTTAGAAGTTTTGTAATAGCAACAATGCACAGCATATAGACATAGCTATCCATATTAAATAATCGTAACAGAAAATTCATTAATTCCCTGTAATAGTGCCAGAATTAATAAATCACCGTAAAAGCCCTGATACTGTATTTCTAAAACTGGTTATGTTTTGCTAGCCAATTCTGTCTCTGAATACCAGCCCAATAAACCCAAACAAGTAAAAGGCTGAATGCTATTTTCTATTGCAAGGGATCTCTACCTAAACTATTTTTTTTTAAATAATTAGTGGAATTATAAAAGAAGTAAAACTATAATCCATGTAAGACAAATACTCCAGTTCAGGATACACAGTACTCCAAATTAGTAAAGTGCTTCCTAACCCTGAAAGTGGGTTCAGCAGACCGACTCAATGCTAAGACAGCAGGAAACAATTGTCACTTAGCACTGAAATTACACAGCAATCCAAGTTGCTTAAAACCAAGCTTTAATTGGTTAGTTTTACTATGTACCCACTGCATAATGAACCAGCCACCCTCAACAGTTTATTATCACTTATGATAGTAAATGAATAAATTAAAAAAGCAATCCAAATATTTAATTTGATACTCTCTTGACAGAAAACAGAAAAAAAAAGGTGAAAAAGTTGCATATATTTTTAATTTTTTCTGGACTTCAGAATGCACCTAGCATATTTTCTTTTAAACGAATTCTTCAATTTTTTTCCTTTTATTTCATATTGCCCTATACTTTCAGGCTTTGTAGTACATACCACACAATTCTTTCCCTTCCCTCAACCATATGGGATCAAGTCCGCAGCATTATTTTATTTTTGCATATATGACACTTCTGTAAGAAAAYAGCAAACTATCAACAATCCTGTTTGCCTCTTGCCTTGTAAGTCAAGCAGCATTTGTCAAAACTGTTCCAAGAAGATCTAATTCTGTATGCTCAGGACAGCCCTTTGGTTTGGAAGTATGTCACATTATAAACCCACTTCAGTATAGACTGTCTTTTTGCTGAAATGGTAGACTTCCATGTTCTTTAGTCAGAATAAAAATTGAAAAAAAAATTTTTTTGAAGGTTATGAAAGAAAGAAATTAAGATATAACCAGCTCACACGTTCAGACATTTTGAAACTGTTAAAAATACATAATCAGCGATGGAAGAGATGAAACATCTGCTGTGGCGATAGAGGGATTCAAAATGATTGAGCAAGCAAGAGMAACAAACCCACAAAGTGAAAAAAATAAACCTCCTACATTCCTTTCACATAGCATTTGTTTTGCATTTGATATTTACTTCCCAGCTACTCCACGTGAACTATTATTAAATAAAAGCCTTCACATTTGATATGCCATGAAGCTGCTACAATTACTCTCTGATAATCTTGACAGCTACTGTTGACCTTTTGCCATTTGCTGCGATTTTGCATATTAAGAATAATGCATGTGACATTTTTACTACAGGAAAACTTATGAAAGAGATAAACATTTTAATGATTAGGAAGGTTTCTTTATGCTCCAGGTCTTGAGATTCGAGCACCCATCGAGACGGACATGACTATGGCCGTGCAACCCATGCCATGCCCAGCGCAGACAGCGAGCCCATAGCTTGAGTGCTGCACACCACCCAGGCCCTCCCAATTCTCATAAGCATCATAGCAGGCTTTTATACTGCACAAATATATGTAACCTGTGCTACAGTATTCAGCTGGTAGTGCCTACAAACATTAARATTTCCCACTCTATCTCAGTTTATATCCCAGACTTGTTTCCTTCCCCCCTTCAACACCATTTCTGCTCCCTCCTCCCTAACATGCATCTTCTGGCACCTTGAAGAGAATCACTGCTGTGACCCCTGACAAACGCAGCTGAAAACCATGACCAGCGTCAACACAAGAAGAAACACTGTGTATAAATATATTACTTTCGATGTGGACATATTAAGTGGGATCTTGTAAGCTAGTGTTTAAGTGCCTAAATTGTTTAATAAATAGCAATCTTTGATGCCAAACAGAAATAAATTAGGCTACAAACCTAATGTCTGAATCAAAATCATGCAATGCTGAAATGATAACATTGAAATAAATCTTACATTTTGATAGTTCTAGGTACCAAATATCAAGAAAGGTGAAAATTAAGGATCAACTCTTGCTCTTGATTGTATACCCTGTCTCCTCCATCTGTGGAAATGGTAAAATTGTATTAACTTCCTATTTATCTGCCAGTGAAAAGTATTTCATTTCCCATGGATCCTTTTAGTTCTTTTTGTTTGATGCAAACGTTAAACGTAAGGCATAAAACAAAGAACCTTCAAAAAATACAATTTATTGCTTCTGTAAGTGTTCTGTATATGCAACTTACCATCTTTGGCAAATTTTATTATGTAAAGCTTACAGTGAATTAATACTTTTTAGTTCTATTAAAAAAATAAATCAGTTACAAAATGAGCATAAACTTACAACCTACTCACTCATTTTTGCTCTTCTGGCCACAAGTCATCACAATCTGTACTAGAATCCAATCCAAATTACATGCAATTTACTCTTCTACATATGAAAAAAAAAGTAATTTTGAAAAAAATCAAAGGAGTTCTTCCTACCAGCTGTCTCTTCCTCCCTGAATGCCTGCCTATTTGGACTTTGCATCTCTCAAACGTCAAAGGGAATTTTAAAMCCATTGTAATGTTCAGTGGCTTTTTCCAGAAATCAGATTATATAACACCTGCTCATCTCTTTCACTCCGCTTTCTTAGATTTGGTATCAGACCAAGGAGCTCAATTTAGCTTTCCAACATCACGTGCAAAAGGAGAGCTGTTAACCTCCTTGTAAGTTTATAACCACAAGTCACTTTGCAGAGTACCTCTAGTGTTTAGAGACACCTCGTTTCACGATAAAGGGCAGTTAACACCTGTAAAGTAATTATATCTACCAAATGTTGTTGGCCTGAAATATGAATATATAATTGTTCCTGCCATCTGTTAATTATACTAGTTGAATCACTTATTTAATCATATACATTTACTTGACATCTACAAACTTTTTAATAGCTTTCACAAATGCTATCCTGGCGCTGAGGCAGAACTAAGTCACTGTTTATGTGTCCCACAAGGAAACGACATGGTTATACACGAGGCCAGATTTTGCAGAAGCTCGACAAGACGGGAAGGCAGTTAGGGCCAGGCATCTCCCCAGCCTGTCTGTGCCGGCTAACAGCCACAGGGACCAACGGGGAGTTACCAGTAGAGGCGGGGACATTGTTTGTCAGCCACAAGACTGGCTGGAGTGAAAACCCAGGGGAAAAGGGAGGAAGCTGGCGGGTTGGGATGTGGAGGGAGTGACAGGACAACCTGACTTACTACGAAAGCCACCCAAGCGTTCCTCAGGTCAATGATTGCTGCTTCTGAACATGTAAAGATAAGGAATCCATGCAAAACATGGAGTGGTATGTCCACAATTTACAAACCACATCACAGCTTTGGCACTGAGCTCTCTTTGTCCTCTCTAGTCCATCTAAAGCACCTACCAGTGTTGTCCAGCTGAGGCTCCTTTAAAACATTCCAGAACTGCAGGCAAAATTGAATTTCGCTGTTTTCCAAGGATCAGAGGAGATACAATTTGCATTGCCCTTGCTGTAGTGGTGGAGGGGGGCTTTGGAGGGGATCTCTGATGAGAACACCTCCCTCACACCTCAGAGTTAGCTCCCTCAGCCCTCCTAGGGCTTACTGACTTGACACAGGCATCCCAGCCCAAACAAGCTCCATTCTGCCTCCCTCTCACTCCCAGTGGTGCTAAAAGCATGAGCAAGGTGGGAGAAAGGAAAAGCAGACCATGACCTGTCCGCCCCTGCTCTCAGTCTAGGAAGGAGAAAGGACAAGAGCTGGAGGCAAGTCAAGATTCCCTTCATTGACACAACTCATGCTCTCAGCTTTGGATAGTAGCTGCAGCAGAGGAGGGAATGAAGACAGTAAATCCACAACCACACCAGGTTTTTAGACATTTTACACAGCTTCCTACTCCGCCTGCATCTGCAGCCACCTTGTTGCTAGCAAACTGCATCCAGCTACAGTGAGTCTAGGAAAAGCAAACTAAGGAAACTAAAACAACTTACTGGAAYAGGTAGCACGATTTCCCTGATATTGCTTTAAGATCAGGGACAGGAGAAAATGGTGCTGTGCATGCATATTTTGGAGATCAGCAACCTAGAATACTCTGAAACTCTTCATGCAAATTTCAGCATCTCTAACATTACCTCTCTGAGTTTCTGTTGCAAATACAGAGCCATTACAATGCAAACCAAAGCACTGCTGCTAACACAGCACTGCAGGAAAAGGCATCCCCAGGTTAAAAAAAAAGCATAAATAAATAAATAAATAAATAAAAAATTTAAGGCAGGTTCTTATCATTTGCACATTTAAATAATTATTTTAACAGGTAATATTTGCACGCATATGGACATATCCTCACTTCTTTCTACCTTGGAGAAAAAACCTTGAACTTTAATTAAGGGAAATTTAACTTTAAAAAAAAAACAACTTTTGTATCATTATATCATTAAAACTAACAGTAGGTAAGGAACATGCATAAAAATTCATGCAAGTGTGAGACTAGCTGTCATCTCACAGAAATCCATTTATAACCTGGTACCATAAAGCAAGCCCCATCTTATCTCTCCATCTTCACAGCTGGTTATATTCCACACTGCTCAAAACTGCTGACCTCTCCTAAAACTGCCAAAAAATTTCCTCTGCTGCTTGAACATTAATCCAGAACTTACAGTTGAACCCTGCTGGTGATCAAGTCCAAATAGCTAGGACAACGTTTCCAGCCCGGTGTGGCGGTGGTGGGATAGCAGCTGCACAGGCACAGGGAATATAACCTGGTTGGTCCCAGAAGCCTGGGAAACACTGGGACAGGTACAACTTGTGGTCATCTCTAACCTACAAGACAGCAGCTCTGTCTATCAGGTATTTTTGATGTGACAAATTCAAATACAGCTTGCAGAAAATCAGCAGCACCCTTATGCTGGACACAAGTTGTGATGTTCCTGTAACACAGAAGTTTTCTAACAATTCAATTCAAAACCCAAAGAAACAAATTCAGAGAAATCTACTTACTCTAATTTGCAGCTACTTTGCATATCCCCTAGTTAGAATCACAGAATCATAGAATCATTAAGGTTGGAAAAGACCTCTAAGATCATCAAGTCCAACCATCAACCCAACACCACCATGCCCCACTAAACCATGTCTCTAAGCGCCTCATCTACACGTCTTTTAAATACTTCCAGGGATGGTGACTCCACCACTTCCCTGGGCAGCCTGTTGCAATGCTTGACCACTCTTTCAGTAAAGAAATTTTTCCTAATGTCCAATCTAAACCTCCCCTGGCGCAACTTGAGGCCATTTCCTCTCGTCCTATCGCTAGTTACTTAGCAGAAGAGACCAACACCCACCTCGCTGCAACCTCCTTTCAGGTAGTTGTAGAGGGCAATAAGGTCTCCCCTCAGCCTCCTCTTCTCCAGACTAAACAGTCCCAGTTCCCTCAGCCGCTCCTCATAAGACTTGTTCTCCAGACCCTTCACCAGCTTCGTTGCCCTCCTCTGGACACGCTCCAGCACCTCAGTGTCCTTCTTGTAGTGAGGGGCCCAAAACTGAACATGGTATTCGAGGTGATTAGTTGATGAATAATATCTATTGAATCCTCTAGATAGAAACTGCAGTGAGTTATTTTATTGTCCATAATACCCAGAAATGGCTACAAGAACCTTGCTTAGATCAGGACTACAAGTGCATTTTTTGCTTGGAAAGGCAAAAGGCATGTGGTGTCTCCTTCATTTCTAGTGGAGATCCTGTACTTCTCAAGCTTCCCCACTTCTCCTGGGAAGCAGCTGCAATACACCATCGCACTTTCCAGGCAGAAAGGCAACGCATGGGGCTGGAGCCAAGGGTGAGTTGAAACACACATCCATCCTCCTTCTTCCAGGAGGAGGAAACGGACTAGAAAAGGCAGCATGGGGGATGCTGTCTTTGAAAAAAGTCAACAAAAAGCTACCAGTGGTCACATCAGGGTGTTAGGGGGTTTGGGGGCTCCCTGGGGGTCTGGAGGCAATGGGGAACCCCCAGGGAAGGCTGGGCAGGGCCTTGCAGCTTGGGCCCCTAAGTATGCAGATACTATCTTTCTGTGCACACCACAGAGACCTCAGATACCTTCAGAAACTTCTTTAGATATGCAAATTATGTCTCCATAGAAATTAGGAGAAAATTAACACTTTATTTGAATCAATTATGATTAACTCAAATGTTGCAATTAATAAAGAGGTCAGCAAGTAACTTAAAATATGTTAAAGGGGTGCCTGGGTATACCAACAAAGCCCTAGACCATAATTGTCTCTCCCCATTGCTCGGAGGGTTCCTATGTAAAGACAACTTGCTAACACATCGAACTTTCTCTAGAGAAATGAGAAATAAATTGAAGTCACACAGTGTGACTTTTTCAGCAAGGACTTAAAAAATTAAGAGGACTTCATCGGGTATCACAAATATATCACCAAGAGCTATGGGCTCAAGATCTAACATTCTAGCTATGCCTGTATTGATCTTACCATTTATTTTGATACTAGTTTTCCCTTTTTCTCAAGCAAGTGTCACTTTAAAAGCATGCGAACGGTATTTGGTGAGGACAAGCACTGCCAGGCACTCTGCCAAGGACTATGAATGCTCAGAGGCAGCTGAGAAACAGAAAAAGGCAACAGTCTGAACACCGATTCAAAAGGACAAAAAAGAAAACTAGCCTGAAACTAGAGATTCAGGGAAGACATTCGCAAAAATCAGTGTGGCATGGATAGAGCCAAAGGATCCATTTAAATACACTTACAGCGTACACAAGTAGCTCAAGTGAAAGCAGACAAGTTTTCATTACCAATCACCGCAAGAATTTTTGGTATTGTTAAAGACAATAAAACTGTAAACGAATTCAGGAAAAGTTATCGAGCTTAGAATTGAACTACATTCTCTGCTTAGACATCTTGGTAATTAATAGCTGAATTTGATGCTAAACTGCTTATTTCCTATTATTTCCTTCCATATGCCAAAGCAGATAACTATGCATTATTTTCACATTTGCAAGTCATGCAGGCACATAACTAACCATATCAATAGTGTATTAAACACACTAGAGCAAAATTATTCACCTTCTACGTTGAGAACTCCTTTTTCCCTGGCACACGCCTCCCTCACCCCTCGTACAGGCTGAGCTGTGCCTCTCGCCTGGCCTGGCGAGCTGCACACAGTCCAAGGGCTGTTCTGCAGACAGAGCCATTCATTCTCAGCACGGGCTTGTATTCCCTAAAGTTTGCTTGCTTTTTTTTCAGGTGTACCACTGGGTCTAATAAATTATATCATTTTCCCCCATAAAGCTACCTCCCTGTATCATTGGCCGTCACAAATACAACAGTGCTACTATTCCTAAATATTTTGCAGGGTAAAGTTCCCATTGACTGCAGTTCTAGCTGAGAAAAATGAGCAGTTTTGTGCGTCGCTCCCTGGGACCCCCGTGCAGGGGCCCAGATTAAATTCTATCAATGGCCACTTGTGAAATATCTGGTTTAATAAGATTACCTAGAATCACTCCGAAATTTCCAGAGAATCCAGGTTTTTGAGAGCAGAGCTCAATTTCTTTCACCAAAAAAGGGATTCTTTCCTCTTCCCGAAGCCTTTTGCCTTGTTTGCCAGTGAGTCTCAACTTTCTACAAATCCAGTAAGGGTCTTACTGCCAAGAGACCCCTTTATTAAATAGCTGATTCTTTACGAGACACCCCAGAGCACAATCATCCTCTTCACTGAATGAGCTAAAGATTACTGCTAATGAGACAATTGCACATTATCTCGGTGCRTACCCTGAAGAGGAGCAAATAAGAGATTGCACTGGCAATCAAAATCTGGCATCTCCTAACTAACGAAGGCTTGACTTTGACACCTGTGTACAACTTTTTTCCTTCACAGAATAATTTGCGCTATTATGCAGATA
This sequence comes from Phoebastria nigripes, assembly GCA_035582835.1. Lineage (NCBI taxonomy): Eukaryota > Metazoa > Chordata > Aves > Procellariiformes > Diomedeidae > Phoebastria > Phoebastria nigripes. The sequence continues at coordinate 120,500 of JAYKAV010000522.1, read as the reverse complement.
TCCACCAGAATCATCAATACCTTTTGAGCTTTTCAAGTCCCCAGCAGAGACAACTGCAGCTTTGAGGTAACGGGGCAACAGGGAGGGATTGACAACCTGGTGCAGACACATGGAACGTCACTTTGGAGGGATGACATACTTTGTTGTCAGTTTTGTAGTTTTATGCTGGCATTTAAAAAATAGTGATACGCAGTGATCCTGGACTACATTTCAGGCTCACTTCTCAGCTTTCTCTAAATCTGATCCTTTCTTATCCACCCTCTAGGCTGTCCATGACCCACATCTAATTTTCCCCTGACTTCACCCCTCTTGCCAGTATTACTTCTCCCACATAGACTCTTTTGTTTTGACTCCAGGCTTCTCATCACAGTGCTTGCTTTCCAATCTGCCCTACTCACAGAATCACACAATGGCTGAGGTCAGAAGGCACCTCTGGAGATTGTCTAGACCAACCCCTCTGGTTAAAGTGGGGTCAACTGGAGCAGGCTGCTCAGGGCACTGTCCAGTCAGGTGTTGAATATCTCCACGGATGGAGACTCCAGAGCCCCTGTGGGCAACCTTATCCAGTGTTCAACCACCCTCACAGTAAGAAAGTTTCTTCTTATGCATTTCCTTTATTGCAGTTTGTGCCCAATGCCTCTTGCACTTTCAATGCATACCACTGAAAAGAGCCTGGCTCCATCTTCTTTATTCCCCCCATCAGGTATTTATAAACATGGATAAGATCCCCCTGAACCTTCTCTTCTCTGGTCTAAACAGCGCCAGCTCTCTCAGCCTCTTCTCTTATGGCAGATACTCCAGTCTTCATGGCCCTAGTCATCCCACCAGCTTCCGCTTTCTAGTCCCATCTTTGCTGTCTGCCCCAGCTCTCTAATCCTTTTTTCTCTCTTAGCAGCCCCCGCTCCCCTTGGCTCTTACCCAGCTATTTCCAGGCCCCACCCTCGGCTCCTCTGCATTGCTGCTTTCCAGATCCTGTTCAACCTACGCTCTATTGAACTGACCTTCAGTCTCCATTCTCTCCCACATACAGACTTTCTGCCAAGTTTTTTCCCATTTTGCAGGTTCACCTCTTTTTCCTTTTTTCACACCCTTCCCATGATGCCAGGAAACTACCAGACTATGAAGAGCACAGGGGGACACACGTGTGTCCTACTCTGTGCCAGTGTCTAGATGGAAACTGCTTTCAACAGTCCAGAACGACAGCAATAAAGATCTGCTCAGCCTCTTACAGTACTGGTCAGCAACGTGCTAATGTAGACAGAATCTACAGGGAGTTAGACTTTGAGTTCTTAACAAGTCTTTGCTGAGATGTGATATTTCAAAGGCTTATAACTCTGACGGGATTCTCACAGGAATAGAAAAAGCCACTCCCTTGACACAAACTCCTTCCGAAGAGTCAAGTCCTTGCTTGAAAGCTTAGGGACATCATATTGTTTCTGTATTTTTGATGCAAACAAAACACATATCCCCTAATCGTTGCTTTCAGAAATCTCTAAAATCTTTTGGCTGATTTTTTTCCCATGCAAAAGACAATTAAAACTCTATAAACACCTGGCTTTGAAAATGTCAACCCAATGTTATATGCTACTGAGAACAGGGCAAGCAATAAACATTTCTGTAACTAATGGGAAGTGGCAGCCAATCCCACAGAATAGTTCCTGCACACTTTTACTCCTAGTCTTGTTAAAGAAACAGTTTCCATTTATAAAATTGAGTTTTATCAAGTTCAGTCAACACCTATAGACTTCTCAAGCACAGATACTACCAAATATAATCCTAAATTAAATTTCATGATCTTTAGTAAAAGCCAGGAATGCTAGGAAAAGTCTGTATATTTTTTTTAGGATCTCTTACACCTCTTTTGCCTATACCTATCTTCCCTTTAGTCTTCATGTTTTCTGATGTAAGACAAGGTAGTTGAGTACATTAATCATGTTCACACTCTGAAAGAAGAAAAAAACCCACAATCCAAGGGAACCAATGAAGCGTTTCTCCGTATCTTTTTATGTGTAAGGGTTTACTGAGTGTCATCAGATAATGCCACATCCAGACAATTGTCTTGCCAATCCTGAATATACAGCTCAACACCAACTGCACTGAAAGAGGTTGTAACAATTCAGTACTACTTTTTCAGCACAGCACGGTTTTTAACTTAACTTTACATAAGTTTCTTGAGTATATTTAGGAGGATAGGAACTTTTTTTGTCTGTCTGTTTTTCATCACCACTGAGGATCCATTTCTAACTCACATCACAGCCCAGAACGCTGCTTTTTGTAAGTATAATTTGATCAGTGGAAAGATACTTTCCAGTATCACCATTAAAAAAAGGTGCAGAATGGATTATCCCACAAGTTACTTTCTTAATTTAGTGTCAGAATAAACTGCAAGAAGCAAGGGAAAGGAAGAAATTTACAAGTGTGAGAATATACACCTAAGAAATAACAAGGTGTTTATTAATGTTTGCCCTCTTATATAATCTTACAGATTCATAAATCAGTGTTATTCATGGGACTGCAGGTAGAAGCAGTATTTAAGAACAGATGTTGCACTAACTTTCAGTTTTCAGCTTCCTTCAAACTTGCATAAACAAATCCACTTATACTCTTCACTAAAATGGACCTCAGTAGGATCCTTCTCTACGTCTTGGGGGATTCAGTCCTAAAATTAATGAAACAGCAGGGGTAGGGCATCATAAAAGATACTGTTCTCACTCGACAAATATAACATAGCTTTAAATTCCTAAGAAAGTTTGTAGCATATTTTGGAAGAGCCGGGAAATCCTGCAATAATGGGAACTTTCATGTCAGTCATCCACCGTTAAATCTTTGCTCAGAGGTAAGGACAGATTGCTACTCTGCATGGATAAATTAGGAAATACAGTGATGAGTAAGACCTCCTCCTCTTTGGAGAAAGTCCATGCTACTTTAAAGCAGAAATCTACAATGGATATACTATGCAAAAGATCAAGTAATCACAGCAGCCTTTGCATAATTAAAAGCAGTTCTAATTCTGGCATTCTTTCAAGCACTAGAAGACAAGCGAGTGTCTGTAATTACAGCAGTTTTCCAAATCCGAGATGTGCCTAACAGGAATAACTCCTTGCCTTCGCAACTAAACATGAACTACTAATGGTGGGGGTTTGAAAGGAAACCTGACCTAATGGGGATCAATAGGAAACTTTGGCAGATTAGGTATGCATTGTGCTCTGTCTGTGTACAGGATGGAGAGTCATTTAGGTGCACATAATCAGTTAATTAGGCATCACTGTTGAAATTCACTGGTTTTCTCCTGAAAGCTTCTCTCAACACTGACCTCTGTAATAGATAACAGCACTCCTATCTCATTGAAGCTATAGTTGAAGTGCTTCCAGTTACTGGGGAATAAAAAAAAGAAAAGAAAAAAAGGAATTTGACAGGAAGCACAATGTCATCCCTTAGGTGCCACAGCACAATTTTGTGATAAAACCCCCTATATAGTCTATACATAAGCAATATGCATGCAAGTAACTGAGTTTTGTAAAAAGGAAGACAATTTCCTTCCTTTTCTCTTACAAAGTATAGGTAACCATTTAAACACAAAGAATATATCTCTACCACTTCTTAGTTATGTCAAATTAGTGGTAACTAATGCTGTGATGCTTCACAACAGGATTCAGAAGTTGTAAGTTGTGTTATTCGCTGCTCTTTTTTACTCTGATCTTTTCCCCAAAGTAGACAATTACCCTGTGTAGTTCGTACACAAAACATTTAAATAAATTACACATTTATACATATGCATCCTTCCTTTCAAGATAAAAATTGGGCTTTTCTTCATTCAAAATGATATAGCACTTCCGTTATCATTTACTATGGTAATTTAAGACAATGCAAAAAACCCCAACAAAACCCCACAACAGAAATTGTGCACAGTTAAAGGACAACGTTAGAGATGTTTAAAAGCCTACAGTCTCAAAGTGTACTTTCAAAGGTATATTTCCCCACAGGACTTGAAAAACTGAGGAAAAATAAATCATGACTGCATGATTTTGGATAGGGGTAATGAAGGACAGAGGGGAATGCTGGCTAATATTTAACTTCACTCACCGATTAAACTCTATACACACGGTTTTCCTGAAAGTTAATGTTTGACACTACACTGCTCTAAGTTTTAACATGGATTTATTTTCAGTGTCATTGCATGACTAATGAAGAAACAGGTCTATAACCAGATGCAGAGTCAACACGACAAGAGTGCAGAGAGAAGTAACTGAAAAACTCTTTGCTGGTATTTACAGTGCAAGTATAATGAGTCGAGGGTTGACAGATATGGACAAATAATATTTGTAATTATTCTGACCAGAGCAGACTTTCTACTTCATTCCCTCAACGTTCCTGAGAAAAAAGGCAGGGTTTTTTAAGAGGGCCATTTAATTTTTCACCTTGGAGCCCCACCGATCAGCCAACAAACTGCCTTACTGCTAAAATAACAAAGAGCTAGGAAACAGTGATATTAAACAAAGGTCCGTAAGAAAGAAGATGATGATAAGATTTGACCCCCTCCCTTGGCCTGCTGTTTAAGAGGCAAGTGTAGCATGTGACATTTGAAGTGCCTGTGGAGCTTTCCCTGCTGACAGAACACATCAATAAACTACATAGCTCTACTACATTTTGAGCAAGTGAAATGCTGCCTTCAAAGGTCTTGTTACAAAATGATACAAATACAGTTCTCTTTAATGAAAATGTGACCTCTAGAAAAAGAGAAACAGTGCTTCCTTTATTAACTTTCTTCTCACTTTCCACTCACCAAGCAGGAAGAACTCTTTCTATATAAAACTGACTTATCACAAGGCCAACTACAAAATCTAGATAACTGCTAGGCTTCTAAAAAAGAAGCTAATGCCATATAGTCCAACAGATTTCCATAACTGTTCATATCAGCACCTCCACCACAGCAGGCCCTAGTAGCTACCAAGAGAGACTGAGTCCCTTTTATTCAAATATTCCCCATGTAATGACGCTTGTGTTCCTCATGAAAAATGTGTGTCGTCTCTTCAGGGGATAAACATGAGTGCATTGGTAGGAGCAGGAATCAGACTCATCCTTCTCTTCACCTTCAAAGAATATGCATGGTGTGGTACACATGCTTGTACAGCAGGCAGCTGTACATGATCAGGATTCTCAAATGCTGTGGCTGTGCAAATGATTCTTATCTGCTCGCAACTGCTATCTAGCAGTTTTACTGATTTTAAGTTCACTCTCTCAAAAGCTTTGTATTCCCAAAAAGGCTGCTCACAATTTCACTTGAAGGCCACCAGTATTTTAGATTCCCTTTCAGCCTAGAAGAAAAACTCTGAGACATCTTACTTGCAGCCTGTGTCACACCCAATTTATTTTACCAACAGCTGTGGAATTATTTGTTCTTCAAGTTCTACAGATCTGCTATGAGAAGGTGCAAGTCACAGGGCTCAGAAATTAAGGGCATAAAAAGGGGAGCAACGTTGGAAATGATCAAGAACTAACGCATCTTCTTCCTGCTAATGAATGGCATGGAAAGCAACTGGTAGCCAGCAGCCAAAAGGAAAGTAGAAGGGAAAGGAAAGTATCAATGAAAGCAGACCATGACTGTGGACTGCTGGGAAGGTCACAATGCTGCACACTTGATTTATTTACACTTTGGAGAGTGTTTCCTTTTAAAACCTTGTGTCAATGCAGAGTGCATAGCTATAAGCACATTCCTATAACCTCTCTGCTTTTCTTTCAGGCACGCTACGGTTCTGTCTGATCAGGATAAACAATTCACTCTAATGAAATTTAAATGTATTAGTGACAGTTCAACATGTTTTGCATTATATAGCTAGGAAAATTACATATCTCTCCCATATAGAAATTAACTTCAGTAACCCCATGAACAATAATTACAATCAACTAACATGAAAACACAACATGACAAAATGCACCCTGCAATTTATCTCCTCAACAAAATTATGTTGTACAGAAGGGAAGGTATTCCATCACCTAACTCAGTACCAGTGCGCCGACAGGCTAATGAAGTTCCTTCACTTACTGCAGACTCCTTCAAATCATTAGCCACTTAAGATGAAACAGATGCCTACATAGCCTCTTTTAGGCATTAACATGAATGTAATCCAACTGATCCCTATACTATGATTTTGCATCTTTTTATTTTCTATAATGCAAAAGAGAAACCCAGAACAAGATAGCTATTACTTGCAGCTCAAATAGAATGGTATGGGTTTCAAATGTGAAGGGAAAAAAAAAAAAATCCAACCCCACCTTCGAACACATTAATGGGATTAGTATTAAAACAGTAAGAAATATACACAAACTTTCAAGAAGCGAAGTTTAAAAGGGCACCATCAAATGAGTTAACATTTCATTAATATTACTTGCTTTCATCTTGACATGACAAAAAAAGGGTCATCATATGCAAATGTATCTATGACTGTAAACAGAGCTAAATCACTGAAAGAGGCATTGTTTGAGCACCAAGATGAAAAAGAAGGAAAACATATGAAATTAAGATGAAAAACCCCAAACTATTTCCATAGTAGACAAAATCTGGGGTAAGAAACAAAAGCAGCGTGTTTGTATAAGAAAGAATTGATAACAATTGTCAAGAAACGTCTTCTTTCTTCCACCTCTCCTGCAAGTACAGTAAGGAAACAGTTGTATTAATTCCAATAATGACATAATTAAGTTACCCTTCATGATAAGTAGCTTAAGTCATAGTCAGATCTGTATTTAATACAGCTTTAAATGTGTTAAAGAATAAATATGGAGAATATAAAAATAAAAATATATTTCAAAATAATGGATATGCTATTTGAGAAAACTGGAAATACAAAGCCATGAGTTTTACAGTGTCAAAACATATTGGCCAGAATATTTGAAGATAAAATCACTTCTAGTTAAACAAAAAAGCCATTATCTCTAACTCTGTATTTCACCAAGATATCACAATTTTCTGTGATAAGAACTGGATGCTAACTATGCATGTTTCATTCTCATGGTCTATCTTTTCCTTGTTTCTCTCTGCCCATCAGTTTATAAAGTGTCTCCTAAGAGCTGATAAAAGTGTCTTTTTTGACCAGAGAAATCAAAATAAGGGACTAAAGAAAATTTTCTACTTCAACACCATCCTCCTTTACATTGCTTAAAATTTCTGTATGAAGAAAGGCATCCTCTAGTCCACAGAAGAAGCAATAGTTTGCAAATACCTCTTTCAATATTGAAAGGGTGGTGAGACACTGGAACAGGTTACCCAGAGAAGTTGTGGATGCCCCACCCCTGGAAGTGTTCAAGGCCAGGTTGGATGGGGCTTTGAGCAACCTGATGTAGTGAAAGATGTCCCTGCTCATGGCAGGGGGGTTGGACTAGATGATCTTTAAAGGTCCTTTCCAACCCAAACCATTCTGTGACTCTATATTCACAGTAGAGGATGACCCAAATAGACGGCACTATTTGACTGACAATCACTCAATGAGGATCAGTGTTACAGCAAACCATGCACTGAAGATAATGCTTGCAGCTCAGTTATTAGATTGTAGATGTTGAAGAACAGCAAAAAACATTTTGTAGCAGACTTCTCTCTCCCTTGCTTAGTACACATTGACCGGAGTGAGAAAGCCCTTAACGAGCACTAGGAAGCCCATCACAGTAGAAAAGGAAGTACCAGTATTCCAGCTCATCAAGGACACAAATCCAAGTTCTGGACAACTAGCTAGCAAGTTAGACACCCTTGGAAAACAAAAAAAGCCACCCCAAAACCAAACCCCCAAAAAACACCATCAAGACCTCAAGAACAAGTACCTGCCTTCTACTGCTGTCTTTGTAGCTTTAACTTATGGAGTGAAAGATCAGGATAAGTTAGTAGCATTTTCTTAGAATATATATGTTAAAAACCCAATGCAACTCCTTAATAAGGATAGTGTAACACAGATATTATTGTCAGGGCAAAGAACAAATGTCTTATGAGTCCAATTAAGTCATATACTTTACATACAATTAGGTTAGAGAAAATCATCATACTAAGGAATTGTATGTACTGGTTTGATTAATTATTCCTTTCTTGAAACAGCTGATTTATCAGGAAAGATACTTCTCCACTGTATGCTGTAGAATGCTAGAATATATACAATCCCTAAAATGTTTTAATGATGATTAGCTTGAGCGGATTACGGTACACTGGTAAGTTAAAAAAATTTAATGCATTCATAAATTGAATTGACTTGATTTTAAAATGTGATGTTATCATGACTTTAGGTGTGCCTCGTAAAGAAGGCGCAAAAACTTAAGGCTACCAATAAGAAATTCCAATGATGTTCAGCAACTTCTTAAACACCTACCTGACTTGGAAGCTGAGCATGAATTAACATTTGTCTTACAGGATAACGAAGCGAATGATTTACATGAACATTATTTGTACACTTGCATCTGGACTTCGATTCTGTCTAAAATTAAAAGTACCAATTGCTCTTGTTCTTCCTGTTGTCTTTATCCTAGCCAACAAATCTCAGACTTTCTCATAAGGGGAAAGAGGTGGGGGAGTGCAGAAAAAATAATAGTAGAAGTAGCTGCTGATCAGAATGAAATCATAAACCCTTCAGCCWAAATCAGCAACAACCTGCAAGCTTGATATCCTCCAGTTATCACACCAACAGGAAGGTCCAAAGGTAGCTCTGTGCAGAAGCTCAAGAAGCAGCACAAATTCATTCATTTTCAGTTTTAAAATTCAAATTGAGCTGCCTGCAGAGAAGCTGATAAGCCCTCTAGTAGAGTATAAAGTGTACACAGACCTTAAGATCTAGCACAGGTGGATTATGTGTAATGAAGTAAAAGGAATAAATATCATCTAGGGTAACGAATCCATCACAACTCTTACCCATGCAAGCAAAACAAAGCACAAAATGCAGCCAGAGTTATGAATATAAATATCTCAAAGAGTATATAAATATTACATTTACAAGAATGTGCCCTAAGAGTTCTGAATAAAATGGAGTTCTGCGGTACACATTATATTTTTAGGAGAACATAAAGCAGAAGGTAAGGAGTTTTCTTCTTCAACTGTTGGGTTAACAGAGAGTGACCAGAAGCAGGAAGGAAATTTTTTAAAAAAGGAGGTAAGTTGAGGAGCATAAATTGTCTCAATTCTCAATATTTTTTTTAAAGGAAAAAACCCCAAAACCCAAACATGAGAAAGAGGTGGTCATCCTGCCTTTTTCTATGAAAGGTCTGTTAGCCAATCAGCCATAACACTAAGCACTCATATAACTTCTGCACAGCATTTATCTTTAGATCTGTCACCAAGATAAATCAGTCACTCTTATTTATTTCAAAACAGTGGATTTCTTCAGAACTAGTGTTTACATTCACACTTTATACACGACTTAGTTGAAAAATGAAATAAAAATGTGTTTGGTTTTTTGTGTTTGGTTTGGTTTTTTGTTTTTGTTTTTAATAGGTAGCCCACAGCAGTCAACAAAGAAGAAATATCAATATTCATTCTATACAGTTGCCAGGTTGCACACATGATAACCTGACAACGTCCTAAACTTCTTTGCACCGTGAAAATATGAATGTTGAACCAGAGCTTAGATCTGAAAAAGACCCAGCATCCCAGGCACATGTATCCTACTGCATATATACATGAAAATTTTTTAACCTAGACAAAGAGCTGCTTCAGCATTTGTATTTCCATGTATTTATTTTCAGTGATAGATTACAGTTTGACAATAGGAAAATATTTAACATCCATGGTAAAAACTGCAAAAATTCTGGGGGAATTCTGATTTATCAAGTAATGTCAAGAACATATTACAGGTTGTAACCAGCACTGTCAAAGCCAAACCCAAGAGTGTCTCACATGACATTTTTCAAGACGAAAATAGTAGTTTTAATGATGGATTTCTCACTTTACATCAACAAATATCATAATAAACACCATTTTTTGTTCCTTTGTTGTAGCATGGCAAGAAGACTAAATGTTAACAAATCCAAGTTTTTCTAATATTAAAACAATGCTGTATTTTGCAATATTTATTGCTATTGTCTTTCATCCRATCAACATTGGAGTGAAACGTACTACAGCAAGCTGCTAACACACTGAAGTGTAATGGAATCAAGGAATGAACACTCATACCCACCTCCTCTTCCATAAAACTGGTGGGAATTCGTAAAAAGCCCTCCGAAATTATGCCATGTAGTGGTGCTGCTTTGTCTGCTGAACATTGATTATACTGCAAGAGCTTTGGGAGCTGGCAACAAAACCAGAGTAATTACAACTCTAAGGAAATGGTCCAGTCTAATTTGTCAGAAGGATTGCTTTCGTGTTTTGTGAAGTTGTATTTCCCTTCGCATCTCCCCTCCTCATCTCATCCTGCCCCTCTCCCAATGGCAGCTTGTCCTCTCCAATCCTTTAACCAGCACCAGCCCACCCTCACTGCACACACATCAACCACAGCTGCCCCCTCTAACCCAGCAGCACTGCACTTACCAAGGCCCAGGAGGTATAAAACAGGAAAGGAAGAGGCAGCTGAGGCTTATCCCAAACAGTGAAGTTGCTGTTGCTACTGTTGAAGGTGGAAGGGAACCAGGAAGGCTGCTGGGGCTAGAGGAGGCTGCCCTGACAGCCCCACTTTGGTTGCAGAAGCCCCATCTCGGTGCTTGTTCGTCTGCACCTCTTCTCCTAGGACTACTCCTCCAAACTAACGAAAGACTCCATCCCACTCTGGCCTGCTTGAATAAATGCTTATTTATTGCAACTCATGTACACATTCAAGGTTGTCACGCACTGTCTTTCATGTAACACCTCCATCTCTGACGGGGCCACAGCTGTGAAGCAGGTAATAGCCTTATCCAAGTTCCTGGGAGCTCTCTCCCATTGGCTTTGGTCCAGTTCCTCCTGAAGAAATATAAGGCTCCTTATTCCTTATCTAAAACCTTTCCTGACCACAGTGCCTCCAAAAAAATGACAACCATTAAGCTAAGGTGGCTAAGCCAACAATGCCCCATGTTTCCTTGTATTTTGACCTCTGTCTCTGTCAGTCCCTTGTTTTAATCTTAGCTTCTAAATTATTTACAGCAAGGACTGGCTTTTTTCCCCCCCTCACACTTGTACTGCACAAAGCAGAGAGGAGCCCCATGCTATTTCAGAGGAAAACTGATGATTTTCTGCAACACAGAGGAGGTAATTTTTAAATCTCCTAACATTGGAAGCAAATGAGTTAAAAAGGAAGAAAAAAACATGTATAATTAGTTGGAATAAACATTAGTGAATGTTGTTCACTGTGATAATTCACAGCATATTAGCAAATATTCTAAAGTATTTTGATACTCTTAAACCATTTCAAAAATAGGAATACATTTCAGGAAAAAATTATATGGTGAGCCGGAGTGTAAATTAGCATTGGCTGTAATTCTGTTCCATTAAATTTGTTATTTTGGGCTTACTACGTATGGGCAAATTCTCAGAAAACTAGTGCTTATTTACTGCTGCAGTTGCAAATGTGTACTGGGGCAATGACAAGTTGTAGAATTAATACTTTAATATTCTTTCTTGAGCAGTGAAACTAGTTTCATATCTTGTTTGCAAAATCTACATGCAATGTACAATTGCTTCAAACATGAACATTTTTCAATACAAATGAACAGCCTAAAAAACATCCACTGAGGGGCAAAATGGAAACATTCTCCCTGTTTTGTTATAATTAGCAAATCATTTACTTTAGCTCAGTATCATTGTTATCTTTTGAGATATAGCTTCTATGTTCCTTCAATCTAAGCTGAATTTTAACTCTTGCATACAAATGAGCAAATACACCAGAAGTTCACTGAAAGAGCAGTTTTGGCTTTCAGATTCTCAGCTCTGAAGCAATTCTGTTTTAGCATATATTCACAATTTTCATTCCCCTCATCAATTGCCCTTTTCCCTCTCCAAATTAGACATAATTTAGAGGAAAGGTATTGGCGATACTTAAAAATACCTGTTCTAACATTAAAGTCACTACATTAAGAACAGCTGATTTTAAAATCCAGAATGGCCAAATAATAAGTAGATGGGGGGGAGGGAAAGGAGTAATAAACACCAAGATAGTTCTTGCACTGGAAAGCAAAATGTTGGTGAGTGTGATAGAAAAGACACTTTCAGGATTTGAAGTTGAGGGTGGAAGAATAAGATTGTGACATTTCTTTTAGGGCCTCAAGTTATCTTATTAGTTTTCATATAAAACAGTTCATTTTTATCTGAAGGCTCAGATGATATCCATGCCATAGTAAAACATAGGATGTAGCCAAGCAGCATCACATTTTTACGCTAGCAGCACAGGTACTTACACACCTGAGGTGAGGCAGCACTGAGCTCAGTGCAGGCAGGGACCCTCTGAGCTTGCCCAGGTACCTAGGTAGGTTTTTCAGCTTTTGCAGAGCTCTCAGCTCCTTTAGCAATACTCCTACCAGATGGCTAGTTTAAAACTTGCCTAGGTTTACACAAGTTTCAACAAGATTACGTATGTCTGCCAGGCAGATATAACCTGAATAGGAAGTTGGAGAGCAATCCCTGAAGGGATGGCAATCATACTTAAGTAAAACATTCATTTTAGCATGTTATAGTTTCCTTTAATATGAAGGTTAAGAACTTCTCTCTACTTAACAGTCAATACTTCTAAGCATTCCCAAACCTTCAGGCTTTCTTAAGTTACTCTGAAATATGGTGTGGTTGGTAGGGGCACATGCCATCTTCATGCCTTGGATCTAGCCTTATCCTTTCTCTTCTCTCCCAACGAGTTTGGTGTTCCAATATACTTTTTTTGCACAGGATTTTGGCTTAACTAACAGCTCTAGTCATGGTGAATACAGCTCTGTAGCTCAAGCAGCCAGTGCATCCATCCCCTTTGGCGAAGCAAATTACTTGCAGGTGCCTCTATTCCGCAGAGGGGCATAGGGGTCGTGATGACAACCCAGCAGCATTTCTCCCCAATTTCCTGATTTTTGAGAACAGAGAACTGTCATGCCCTTTTGTCATGGTTTAACCCCAGCCGGCAACTAAGCACCACACAGCCGCTTGCTCACTGCCCCCCAGTGGGAGGGGGGAGAGAATCGGAAGAGTAAAAGTGAGAAAACTCATGGGTTGAGATAAAGACAGTTTAATAGGGAAAGCAAAAGCTGTGTGCGCAAGCAAAGCAAAACAAGGAATTCATTCACTGCTTCCCACCGGCAGGCAGGTGTTCAGCCATCTCCAGGAAAGCAGGGCTCCATCACACATAACGGTTACTTGGGAAGACAAACGCCATCACTCCGAACATCCCCCCCCTTCCTTCTTCTTCCCCCAGCTTTATATACYGAGCATGATGTTATATGGTATGGAATACCCCGCTAGCCAGCTGGGTCAGCCGTCCCAGCTATGCTCCCTCCCAGCTTCCCGTGCACCTGGCAGAGCATGGGAAGCTGGAAAGTCCTTGACTGGTGTAAGCACTACTTAGCAACAACCAAAACATCAGCGTGTTACCAACACCTCTCCCACACCAAATCCAAAACACAGCACTACACCAACTACTAGGAAGAAAATCAACTCGCAGCTGAAACCAGGACACCTTTCCTTGCAGGACAGCTCCGGACTCCTACCTCCCCATCCTACATGGGGCCAGGATATCCAAAATACTACACAAAGACATAAGCTCCACTTGGCACCAGTTGCCTGCATATGCGCTATGSTACAAGAAAGCTCATTCTCCCTAAAGTGGCCTCAGACTTTGTTTCTGCTTTCCCTTGAGAATCCAGGTCAGAAGATGTTGCTAAATTCACTTAAAATGTAAACTCAAGAACTAGGTGACACAAAACTAGAGTAGTCACCAGCCCTGGTTGTGATGGTGAGGCAAGACATAGGTATTTCAGAGACTAACGAGATCAGAAATGTGCATTGGCCAACAGCAATAGACGGTGGGAGGTCTGGCCAAAGTTTGGCTGGGTGGTGGTCTGATCTGCCATGCATAACTAGCTGAGGTTAGTTATGCACAGCCATATAGAAAACTGTTACTTACGATATATGAAGGAAAAAGAAAGAATGCTAGACATCATGAAGCAATTTAGTGGCTCCCCAAATGTTATAAACTTAAGAAAATAGAAGGACAAAGGCTGCGGTGGAAAGGGTGTATTTTGTAAGGGATAATGAGGGAAAAAAGGAGAGCCGATGCTGTCTCAGATCTTTTTGTAGTTGTAGTAATCATCATGAAAACCATCAACATTTCTGAACAAAGACTGTGCCTGATTCCTCCCTGTGGACCTGTTTGCAACTATACAGTCCAAAGCATGACCATAAACCGTATTCCAAAACAACAAAAAGTGCAGGAGGGAAGACGGGCTCAAATTACAGATCTCTGATTAAGACAGAGAAAATTCTCAGCAGTCAACCAACAAAATAGGTTAAATAGCCTAAATATTCATTAAGTTCCATATTTCTTTCCCTATTTTCATTCTTTTTGCTCTTTAAGCAGACAAATTGGGACACTCAATGTAAAACATAATGTTAAAATCCTTCGTATAATGTCTTTTTCTGTGCCCAGTGGTATTTGAATTTACCCAAATGCCATATTCAGTAACAACTATATATATTAAAAAGGTTGTTTAGGTTTTATGTCCGGAAAGCTATAATGCTACCCTTTATGGATCATCCAACCTCTGTAACACAAAATTTCATTCCATTTTCGAACTCTAGTGGGCCAGAAACTACCAAGCCTGCTGAACCTTAAGCCTGATCTACAGGACTGTTAAAAACATGTAATCCAAGTCAGGCATGACTCCAGCACAGGAAGCTTAGCCTTCCCTTGGGTCTCATTTCCTCCTCTCTTGCCACAGCAGAAGCAGCTTGCTCATTCTGCTGACTCTCACTTCACACACTCATTAGCCTATTAACCAGCTGGATCTGATAAGCAGGCTCCAAAACCATGAAAAAGCCAAGGGCACTCTGAAGCTCTGAGGCGTGTTTCGCCATGTCCCTGGCAGTAGCTCCGCAGCACAGCTTTTCCCAATATCCAGTGGAAAGGACAAGGGGTGCTGTGTAAGGGATGCTGGGCAGGCAGGGCAGACCAGAGGGGAGTTTCCCTCCCAACCCCACACTCTGTACAGCCCTGCCGAAGTCGGACATTGATGCTTGAAGTTTACCCGGGCTACTTCAACCAATTTAGGAATAACAGTTCAAAAGACATTTTAAAGCAACAATAAGCTGTGCAATTTGGGGCAGAGGGGAAAGAAGACATAAGCACGCTCTAGATGTTCATTCCTGACAAGCTAGATATAATGTCATTTTATTTCTCATCTTTTATACTTTCATAACTGTATTTTATCCCTTTGAGGGTTGAAAGAAAATATTGAAATACCATGAAAATATTGGCAAATCCAGAGAAGACCACCATCTCCTCATTTTCCCATGAAAACCTCAGTACAGATGTTCTGTTCTCTGGTAGTACCAGCACAGGAGAAAAAGCAAGGGAAAAATCCTGTGGGCTTCTCCTGACCCCCTGGGGCAGGCTGTGCGTGCTCTTTCCTGTCTCTCAAATATCACCCACTGTCTTCAAAAAGTAACGACTGTTAGGATATTTTAAGAAAGTAATGTTACAAAATATAGATCTCCTGGTAGATGCTAGTGATTAGTCACGACTTTAGGTAACTTTAGTCACCGTTTCATGCACAAAGTAAAACTAATTGTGATAAAACTTGTCAGTTTGGCATGTTAGGATGGCCAAGGACCAGAACAAAGTCAGTGCTGCAGCATGAAAACCAGATTAGGAACTAATAGATAGTATTAGTATCTACCTTTTCTTCTTTTGTTTTGTTAAGTGTGTTTTGTTTTGTTAACCATGTTTTCTTCTTTATCCATGTAGTCAATCAGACAATCCTGCCAGGACCCTAAATGAAGGTTTACCCTTTCAGAATCCATTTCTTGGTCCACAAAATACTCCCTTCAACATGGCTAGGAACATCTTCGGTCTCTTTGGTCTTAACCTTGCATACAAGCACAGTTCAGCTGAATTGCTGTAATTCTGCTGGGACTATTCAAATGAATAGTTACAGACATTTTTATTTGCAGGGCTGGGATATAATGATAATGCCACCTGAATTTTTAGAATGATCAGAGCCAACACTAGAGAAATTCTGACAAACGTGTGAAAAAATATTTCAAAAGCAGTTCAGACACTTGGGGCTTCAGAGTCACGAAGGTACTTTTTCAGCTATCCTACAGCTTTTGTATTAAATTCTATACTTTTGTTTTATACGACAAAGACCACATCAAAGTTGCCTGCACCGTGAAAAACAGGATCATTTAGTGAAGGCTGAGATATTCAATAACAAACAACACAAAAGAGATGTCATATCCCTGTAGTCTGTACCACATTCAAACAGGGGCTTTGAAATGACTTTTTTGCAATATTCTTCTGAAGGTTGTCAAAAACACAGCCTACTCAAGCTAACTGTTCATAATTAAGAAACATGAAGGAAAACAGCCTGTGGAACTTATCAGCTAGCCTAGTTATGTTTCTCTAACATTAGCAAATACACAAACCACACTGTTGGTAGCCTTAGAAGTAGCCTACAAGAGCCAAATAAATGACTAAGAAGCTACTAAATCCTACTCAAAATCCTGCTAAAGGCATTATGACTCTTGACACTCAAGTAAAAGTTTTTTTGGGTTTTTTTGGGTTTCATTTTTTTTGGTTGGGTTTTGGGGGTTTTTTT
Source organism: Phoebastria nigripes (assembly GCA_035582835.1). NCBI lineage: Eukaryota > Metazoa > Chordata > Aves > Procellariiformes > Diomedeidae > Phoebastria > Phoebastria nigripes. The sequence continues at coordinate 103,775 of JAYKAV010000522.1, read as the reverse complement.
GTTTGGTTTTTTTGTTTGTTTGGGTTTTTTGGGTTTTTTTTGTGGTGTGTTTTTTTTTTTTTCTTTTTAAACAGAAACTCTTTATGTATTCTGCCTTAATGTCATAGTTTTTCAAAGTCTCCTCAAAAGATTCGGCAGAGAAGGGGTTACACATTTTTGCACCTCTAAGAGTCTGACGGCTCAGCCAGAGGGGGAGCAAGAAGCAAGGAATTACAGGGCAGTCACCGTTAATAAAGTTACAGATGGAAAGATAACAGAAGCATGTTGGAAATGAACAGTCACAGAAAGATTTGTAATTAAATTTGTTAAGGGATTTTAAGGGTTTGAAATAGCTGACAACCTGACAGGAGAAGTTCTACCATTAGAACCAGATTAWAAAAAAACCTTTAATTTTTTACAAGGGCAAACTGAAGGGAGTGAAAGTAGCCCATACTCACGTTCCAACAAAATCCAAAGATTTAATAAGGATGAAGAACATATTATAATTTTGAAAGATCATTGCTTTCCTGGATCAGGTTGCGTGTATTGTAAATCACCCAACAGGATATAATTAAGCAATAACACATGCCAGGCATTAGTTTCTAAGCAGTCAGAAAACACTACAGATTCCAGTAAAAAAAACCAAACCAAAACAAAAAACCCCACAGTTTACTTGTTACTTATCACAGTTTATACAGCTTTCCTACCGCTACACTCAGTATGCCCAATATATATTCACTCTGCTGTAGAGTTATATAAAACTATGTCCAATCATATCCTATAAATCCTTAATTACTTCTTTTGCATAAACCAAGGCCAGTTCTGAAGATGATCCAAAAGGCAGAATCTTCTCTGTTGAGATCCCTGTAATCCTTACATTAAGTGTTATGGGTGATAAAAGGAAACCTTAGCATTCACTAAACATGTACTGACATATCTTTATGGTTGAGAAGTCCTTTGTCCCATCCTGTAATCATTTTTGCCTAACAGCAGACGGCCAGCCGACCACACCGCACACAGGAAAAAACACCACAGTGTTTTCTCCATGGGTCCAACTGAAAGAATGAAAACAACAATAAGACATTTCTTTTTTAAAATATGCTTGGTGCTATGCCTTTGAGTTTCATTTGTTACAAGTGAGCAGCAGTTGTTCATTGTAACTCAACCAATCCATATTCTACTGCAAAGTTATTACTCTGTATGTTGCAATTTAGATTTAAGCTTCCATGGCTGTGGCATGTTCCTGAAGAAAAGTAACTTGTAAGCAGATCAAGATCAAGCAGCAGCAATACTGCAATAACAACAGTTGAACATGTGGTCTTAAGTAAGATCACACTCCTCTCAGAATAAGTGACCTCTGAACAAAACAATCAAAAATACAGTTTTGTATACTATGGAATACAGTTTCACTGGGCATTTCGGTGAATAATCGCTCTGCAGGGACCTATTAATGGTTCGTTCTTCAGCTCAACTCTGAAGTCTTCACTCACCTGAAAAAGGCACCACATACCCAGCTATGTAATAAGCACTGCTTCTGGAATACTATCTAAGTAGGGTTTTTAAAAAATGACTTGTGCTATGTAGAACAACTTGTAAAATCTAGTTGTGAAAACTGCAAGTGAACACCTACAACCATTTTCCCAGTCTCCTTCCTTCAGCTCCTCCCTGCCCACCAGCAAGGCTGTTTTACTTCCAGGAAGGGTTTTGTAGCAGTAACTGAGATTCTGTAACTCAGGTTGTTCCTAAAACAGAAAACTAATTGGGAATATTGAACATCTCCCACTTCTTTTTCCCATGGGAATTTGTAAAGGTCTGTTCTTGTTTTGTCCCTCCACACTCGGGGTGAAAAGCTACATGGGCCTCCAACCTGAAACAAGTCTACAGAGATCTTGATTGCACACATGGCCATCCACCATGGCTCCTGCATTTCAGAAATCACCCCCGCAGAGATGCTGATATAACTGTGTTTATGTGTGCTGCAAACCCAGCCAAGGAACTCATCTGGCTTTCAAAAACCAGTAAGCAAAGACCTCCACTCCTATACCTTAAATAGTATTGACACCAAACTCTTTGCTATGAAACTCCACCACCAGGCTGCCTTCTGCATATTTGTCCTTCAATGAACTTTTGCTCAGATGCGTGTGATTACTGAACACAGGGATAATTTTTATGCTTTCCAATTTATGAGCTTCCAAGATACGATTTTTGAAGCCAACATATGCATGGGACATTCAAATCCCTCAACAGCCCAGCACAGTTATCTATACCACCTGGGAGATCTTCACTTTTATCTCTCTCTCCAAAAGCAGCAATGTGCAGAGGTTGGATTTCATCACAGTTCAGACAAGAGCATCAAAGTATTCTTTGCTCTATTGCTCCTGGAGTAGGTAAGGGGCTCCTTAAAATACACCAGCCATCACAGCCAAAAGAACAACCTGTAGCTGAAGAACTGATTCTTTATTCRCTCACTAGAAAGACCCATCTATTGACTTATAGCTCCTCACCGACTGCCTATTCCATAGTAGAAATACAGGGCTTCATTTTGGTCTCAGGACAGAGCACACAGCTACAATAATGGTGAAAGAGCTTCAGTTCTCTTGGGCAGAAATTGCACAAATATCACAAGGGTCTGATGGCAACACTAGTTTTAGCTCCTGCCTGGCTGTCCTATTGCTACTGCTTCAGCCTTCACTCCCTCACCAGCCCCCCCCCCCCGAATTTACCTACATTTGTAGACTGGCTTCCAGGCTTAAAAAATGCTTCATAGCCATCATCTAATGGGAATAATGGCTTGCAATTATAAAAGATTTCTCAAAAAAATTTCATACTAGCATGCTTCATGGACTAGATACACAAGAATTACTGCAGCACTCAATTATGCTACAGCCAGCATATCTGATATTGCACAACATGGGCTGAAAAGTCTCTAGAAATAAACAATACTTTTACAATGTTGCCAGCCAAGACAGTATTTAAATCACCAGCTGGCCCCTAAATTCTGATCCTGAGAAATGTTTCCTCCTGAAAAACACAATGCCATCAAAATTTTGCAGACTCGTCAATAAACACTTGGATCACTGTGTCAGAGAATAATCATTTAAGATGCAACTGCAATGTATGGTAAAGGAAGTAATTTTCTTCTGCTGATTTCTTCAGCATTTTGCACCAATATACAGTGTGTATTGATTGGTCTGAAGTCCGACCTCCTTTGGCAGGGGCAGAATTCCAATAAAATATAGTGACGAACGCCAAAAAATAGACTGTGTTGACAACTTTAAAATATTAATTCTTTAGCCATGCTATAATTGGTCCCGGTACAGGCTAAGAAACACAATGCAGTTTCATCAAACTTCATCTGTATGCCAAGAAACCCACCGAATAGGCAGTCCCCCCCTCTCCCTCGGAGGAGGGACGACCCCTGGCAGACCTCAAGAGCGAGGCAGTTCCACTTGGACGAGTGTGCGTGGCCCTGAGCAACTGACCTGCCTTTGATCCCGGCTTATGGACAGGTCAAGTTGCTCTTTTCCTTCTCCCCGCTGAAAGTCAGAGATTTCTGGAGCAACTTCCGAGGGAGGGGACACCTAACCCCATCAAATTAGGATTAGACCATTCAAATAATATCTCCATCTAAGGAATCTGTTGGAAACGGATAAGCTAAAAACTTCAGAAAGATCAGTTAAGGGAACAGCATATGCATATTTAGAAATTACAAAGCCACTTTAAAAAGTCATGGCTGTGAGCCAGGAACTCGCCACAAGTTCTTTTTTGCTCAGCTCAACATCAGCAGCCTTCCAAATAATAAGACACATACCCAGTACGCTGTGCTACTTATTAATAAACCTCTCGGTTCCACAAGGGAACCTCAGAACCAAAAACGTAAAGTTAGACAAAAGCCCCCCCCCCCCCCCCCCCAAATGTGGGTTACAATAACTGCTGCTTTGCAAACAATATGGGGTGCCTGCTAGCTATAAAGCACTTTTAATAGGAGCATTCTGGTCTTAACTGATGTAGAAATGGCAGCTTGCTGCTGCTACATCAAATACATTGTTCATATATATATAAAACATACAGTGTGCCTAATGTTCATGGCAGGACTAGGAAAAGAAAGTGGATTCTATGTCTGGCTGATGCACGTGTTTTGCAGCAAGTGAAATTCATTTCCTTCCTTTTTTTTTTTTTTAAATGCAAGTAATGTAGTCACTAGCCTCCAAGTGCCCTTTTTTCCCCCAAAAAAGTGGAAGTTTTCACACATGTATCCTTGATCAAAAGCAATCAATAAGGACTTTTTTAAAAAAGAGGAAAGGCAGAGGAGAACTCCAAATCCTCCTGTCCAGCCAGGCGCGGCTGCAATCCCCAAAGTACACATTGTAGATTGTGATCTCTGGATGAAAGATAACATCCACTTGCCAAGTTCTATTATAAATCTCTGTTTTTATGTTCGAAACTTGCTCTAAGCTCAATTTCTGCTACATTTAGCCTTTATGTATCTTCACTGAATAAGGAAAGAGGCAGGACATATATACTTGAGGTTGTGAAACAAAAGCAGCAGATTTCTACACTGTACTGTCTCTGACCTTGCAAGTTCCCCACGTATTTCTTACTCCTCAGGGTAGGGCTCTGAAACACAATACATTCCATTTTGGAAAGAAGGAGCACCAGCATAATCAAAACAGCACTTTTCCAGGGCTTAATATGACAGTTTACAAAAGGGTTATGTACCAGTCCTCCTAAACTAAACAAGAGAAAGAAGAAAAAAAAAAAAAAAAAAAATCTGAGGGAGCCTCAGTATTCTGTATGGCATCCTGGCCTTCCTACACAAGGAAAAGAAGATTAGTCACTGTCACAAAATTCTCTTTCAAATACTGGTCGTGCCTCCACCCGTGAGTCATTCACACAAACTTTTCAGGACAGAAGGTAGTTTTCCATTATCTCTCTTTATTTACACAGAGCATCCCTTGTGGGCAGAGCAAATTAGGTTCTCTTCTCTTATGAACCTTTATTCACAGCAATCCCCTGGCTGGATAGCAAGAGAGATACACAGTGACAAAAAGAAGAGGGAGGGAAAGAGACCTCACAAACAGCGCAAGACAGGCACTGCCTAGGAATGAAGCTGCTTACTGAACAAAGTCTGCTTGGGAATCCTATAGATTTCTTCCACAGATTACTAATATCCCAGTGAAGGTAGCTGTGCAGTATTTATCTATCTCTTCAGAAGTTAGTTCCACCATGCACCTCGTGAGGCCAGCACGCCGAGAGCCACTTCCCACAACCTATAGATTACCCCAGAAATTCCTAACTGTGGACATGGCACGAGGAAATAATCAGCAACTATTTGAGGGAAATCACAGCTGTGGCTACCTCTTTCCAAATTTATTCAGCTAGCTGTGCATCTTTGTGTTGTTTAGCTCCAGACTTCACTTTCCTGCATTTTTATCAAATGCTTGGTACTAAGAGCAAAGGTTTTTGGATTAGATTATCCAAAGAATCCCTGGGACTCTTGCAGGGAGGAGACGGGGGACAGGGAAGAGTCTACAGACAGCTTTGCACAGTGGTGCTGCTCATTCCCAAATGCAAAGCAGGCTAACCTTTGGGTATTGCTGCTCTTCTCTACTGTTGGTTTTTGTTTGCTAGCCTGTGTATGAGGCAGCACCTATGCATATATGGTCTTGTTTCCCTCTTCTATTTTGCTGTTTATGTTTGGAATGCTCTTGGCAGTATGCCACAGCCCACCAGTGCTCCAAAGATACGTGGGACAGATGTGTCAGATCGGCTTCACAACCACAGTTCTAGTCTACCACTACGTTTACAGGTAACACCTCGTGCGCATCACTGTCCTTGCTATTTCTGGGGATTGGACTTAAGACCCTACTTGCCTCTCTTTCTCAAGAATATTACCACTGTGGGTTTTCTCTAGCACTCACCATCAGAGCTTTATTCTCCACAAGTTTTGGTCTGCTCACAGTATCATATTTTATTTGACACATTTGCTGCTTTATCTGGGGTTAATCGCAAGTCTCCTAATAATTTACCTGTGTAAACTGGCCATGGTCTGTAGTTTCTAATCAAAGCCCTTTTCCATCTTGTGACATCCCCCTCCACCCCCCCCCCCCCCCCCCCCCAAAAAAAAAAAAAAAAAGTAGACAGCCAAGTACAGCCAAATTCTCCATGCTTCTACCTTCCTCCTGAGCTCTCTTTTGGAGATGTCTTGCATGTCTTATGTGAGTGCTGTGTACTTCACATTTCTGAAACGCATTTTTTCTCCATAATTCCCCAGCTTCTTTATGGCTGTTTTCTACTGTTTGCAACTCTTTACTGCAGTTAAAGAACAAAGTGCTTGAAACCTCTGTTAGTTGTCCCCATTTCTGTTAGCTTTCACCTGGGCTGGACTTTTTAAGATCTGAGTTCTTCTATTCCTAACGCTGACTTAGTTCATTCATGATTTCCCATCCTATTCAGAAATTGCTTGGAATCAAGGAATTTGGGAGAAACAGGCATCATCTATGATGCTGAAGTTTAACTGAAGCCCTGCCTAACATAAGAAGTCATATAACATGACTAGTTCTAGCTAGCTATCTTAAAAGCCAAACATCATTACAAATCATTAATATTTTTGCTGACTCAAATGCTGACTAACACTCAAATGCACTAGCAAAATAGTTAATCATGTATTAAAAGTCACAAATGAATGCACAATTGATGTTGAAATTCCACTATCAGCTCATGTTAAAAATAAAAATAGTTAGAATCAGTATTATATATAGCACTAAAAATCACACGTGGAATTTAAATGCAATGAAGTTTTAAAGAATACAAAATAGTCACCTTAATACAACACTTCCGACAATCTGTTTTTCCCCCTTCTTCATCAAAGATGTTTTTTTTTTTTTCACCTTTTCTCCCTTCTGAATTAGTTGACAAATACAGAAAGCAAGAATTTCTGGAATACCCTTCATTTCCATGGCAATACATTCAGAGATCAAACACAAGATTTTCAATTCCCAGCTAAATTTATACAGTAGAAGAGATCAGGGTATTCAAAAAAACCCAAACCCAACCCAACCCAAACAAAAAATCCCAAACAATAATTAAAAAAAAAAAAATCCACAAGCCCCCTTATTCAGCATTTTGGAATAACAGGATAAAAAACAAAGACAATGATAATCTAATCAACTTGTGATTTTCCTTTTCTGTGTGCATGAGCAGTAAGTCTTATGATAAAAGCCTTCTTTTGAAGGCTGACAAGTGGTATGATAGATTTTAGAGATCCCCAGTTTGTACTCAAATGCGAGCAAAAAATATTTTTCCCAGTTCTCACTCACCCTACTTCTCTACATATGCCTACTAGATAATTATGTGTTTTATGATTATAGCAGGAAGCAATTTGAAACACTACTACATTTTAATTTTTATTTAAAATTATATAGTGTCCTTATTGCTTACTGGGGTGTGTTATAATTATTTAGCTTAGTACCAGCCATTAAAAAAGTGGATCCATTACTTACTGAATGACATGAGACATATGGTTTGTTTGTTAAATATTGTTTCTTTTTCTAACTTCTTCCTTGTTTGTTTGTTTTTGTGTTCACTGTCACATTGTTCTTAGTGTTTGGCTAAGCATGAAACAATACAGGCTCACGAGCCTGGCACTACAATTTGCCTTAATGCCTGTCTTCCCATATAATAAGTAGATTTTCCCAAACTTTCATAACTTCACATAACAAATAATTTTAAAAGTAACATACTAGAAAGAACTTAAAAAAAGGCCTTTAGAACCTCTCAAGAAGTGGTCAATAAAGTGGTACATACTGTTTAAAAATATTGATTTCTTTTCAATATGATACAGTGACAATTTTTGAAGAAATCAATGACTAGGCAAAAGTAGATTTGAGATTTTTGACATAAATTTCCTTTCTCATGACTACCATGTTGAAAATGGGCTTTCACTGTTCTTGGTTCACATGACATTTTTTTTTTAGCAGCTGTTAAAATACTTGCACTCAAAAATATGGCTTCTTTCTAGCAAGCAGCAGTCCTTCACAACAATTTAAAGTTCTAAGATTTCAGATAAAATGATTCAACCAAAAGGGCTATAAATCATAATCATGGCCCAGATGGTCTTAAGATGTCTGCAGAGAAAAGCTGCAAATGTCGAGACCGAATTTCCTTCTGGTCGGAGTCCCTTATCTCACTGGAGTAATGAAACATCCTCAGAAGTATGTTAGATGAAGCTACCAATTAATTACCAGTCATAAAGTGATACTAGATCTACATGGAAGCACCAACTTTATACTACCAGTTCAACACTGGTTTGGTGGTCAGAGACTGATGGAGCATCTCCACTGAGCTAGCCTGTGTACAATCTCTGCAACTGCAATAAGGTTTATAAACGTACAGCTATCAGGAAAATGAGCTAGTCGGCTAACGTTTTAAATGCCTAGGCTGAATGTTTCAGTCCATATGCACCTTTCCCCCGGGTACATGACCTCTGGTGCTGAAAAGCCTTTTAAGCTTCAGAATCCCCGGAATTCCCCTCCTTCTGCCCCAGGGTCTTCCTTTTCCCCCCACAAGCCTCAAAGTCCAGGTTCATGTAGATACAGTCAGTCACCTGAAGCACATGGCAACAGCAGAAGCAAATACAGTGCGATTCTGCAGGCAAGCTCAAGAGTTCAACGCCAAATCGCAACTTCCCAGGCCACAAAACAGAGGTGTTGGAGAGGGACTGACTAACTGGGAGAGCTGTTCTGCACTGGCACAGTTCCGTGGGGAGAATAAACCTTGCAGGGCTCACAACAAAATTAGCCAGGCACAAGTGACATGCTGAATTTGGGGGGGGGGGGGGGCGAAGCCAGCAGACTTGTGAATCATTTCTTCGGTATTTTTGTGAAACATGATAGGTGATTTCCCCCTTGCCTTTCAAAAGGAAAGCATTTCTTCGCATAAATATCCTCTTTGGATATATGTAGGACTTTTGACAGCAACTGGCAGGTGAAATCTTCAATCAGACACACGGAGAGGCTTGGTCCTGAATCAGAGGAGAAGGCTTCACCAAAGACAAAAGTGCTCATTCTCCTCCTCTGTGTTTTCTTGTCCCCTGAAAATTACCAGTGGCAGTGAACTACTCCCTGGCTGTGAAACACAGGGGAAGGAAACAAGGTACTGAGATGTAAAATGAAACAATTCTCTGTATGACCCCAAGGAATGCTCACAGACAGAGCTGTGAGGTATCTTCAGTTCAAAAGCCAAAAAAAAAAAGAAAAGGGAAAAAAAAAAAAAAAAAAAAAAAAAAAAAAAAAAAAAAGGAAAAAAAAAAAAAAAAGAAAAAAGAAAAAAGGGGGGAAGGAAAAACAAAAAAAGGAAAAATTAGTTTCAGTAAAACGGAAGTAAAACTTTTTCTCTGGATGTCTCACAATACAATTGTTGCCAGGTAGTTTTTATCCTTTTAAAAATTTAGCTTAGCTCAATTTCAAAACAAAACATTGTTTCAAAATCAAAAAAGTGGAGCCATTTCATTTTGAAACCACTGAAATGAAATATTTAGGCTCCCAATATTTCTCCTCAGCTGAAACTACCGGATGAATTGCATCAAAAGAAGAAAATAGCTTTGATCAATACAGCACTGTGTCTTTCAGTTAATACGCTATTTGCATAAACAATTTCATCAAGCATTACTACGAGTGCAATTGAGACCACAGAAATAAGTCAATATGCCTACTGGGTAATTTGCTGTGGGATGCAATCTATGCCGTTGCTTAAATTCAAGGACAAGAGATGGAGTAGCCAAAGAGAAAATGACATTTCCACTGGTCCCCCCCCGCCTCCCCCCCACCCAGTGATGTGGCACTGCCACTGGTGTCTGCTTTAACTGGCTGAAACAACAGGACGGAGAGTTTTCATGCGGAAAATATTTGGGATGTATCTGCTTTTCCCTCCCAGAGAAGGATCGAGCGAGAGCCATCGCATATGGTTGGAAGGTCCTGCTACTGAAGACTGCCCAGACCAGCCGTGAAGATCAAGGCTAGGAGAGTATCACCAGCTAAGAAGGGTTGAAAAGGCACAAAGTCACAAAGGGTGCAATGCCCTGGAATCATAACCCAACCTAAAACTGCATTGCCACATTCCTGCCCCGTGACCAGTTTCACATTCCTTCCCTCAGGTCAAGCATTAACCCCAAGCGACCAGGTGGGTCCAGCCGAAACCCAGCGAGGCGGCACGGCTAGTCTTCAGCTGCATCGCCTGGGATGAGTTTCCGCAGGCAGCCAGCCACACCTTAATGGAAACAAATGCCGGGACTGAACAACTTGACCATCTGCCAGGAGGAGCAGTTGCCTGTTTCGGATGGAGGGCACCTTTGCTCGGAAGCAACAAAACGAGCTCTCGCTCCCCGCAGACAAATAAGCCAAGCCCGCGCACCCACATCGTCGAGCGAGCAGCACGGCACTCGGGTGCCCAAGTCCTGGAAACAAAGCAAAGGCGTTTTGAAGCAATTGGTTTCTGGCATGAAATTTCTGCAGAATAACAAATGGTGGTTGGCTTCATAATTAACAGTTTCAGAGGCCTTCCAGAATATCAATCAGAAGGAAACAGAATTTGAATAATGCATTAGTGAGAGTTCATGTTCTAGTAGCCCTATGTGGATTGTCAGTGTGCATTCCAGTAGCTTGTTATGATTTATCTTCATCAGCCATGGGCTGAAATTACCAGACTCCAATTACTTTGCTTCCCGTGTTCAAGAGAAAAAAAAAAAAAAAAAATGTCAGGCCTACCACAGGAGATGGTTTAAAATGCCCGAGGTAAAGAAAGTAATCTACTGTTCTCTGACATTCGCTGCCTGAAAGTCATTCACATTAACAACCATTCAAACTTGTTTAGTGCAAACCAATTGCTTCTATTTTCCTCTTGTCAGTAACATTAGCTTCAATTCAAATTTAACTCTTCGAAAATTTCAAAATGTAAAATGAAATTCAGCGAGGCTTGACAGGGACATGTAAGGGGCTTGACAGAACATACTGCTACTGAATTTATCTTCCTTAATCTGTTAATTTTGAAATTTCTATTTTCAAGGGAAAAAACCTGATGATCTGCACTTCTTTCACTATCTCAGGGAAGAGATTTATGCTGATGTTTACCAGACTCGCATTTTAACACCACTCCTAACACAACAAGGACTACAGAGGCAGAAAAATAGATGCACTCAATTTAAACTAACAAATTAAGCGATTATTTACGAGCACAACTTGAGGTTTAGTTACACAGCAAAATACATTTAATAACTTAATATCCCATCACCATGAACGCTTAGACTTGTATAACAGGCCATTAACTTCTAAATACTTTGGGCTTATAAGGTTAATGTCTACAGTGAGAAGGGGAAGTAGGTTAGATGGTTAAACAACAGTAGCTGTCACAGACTGCTCGAACAGACACCGAGGAGACTGGCTTTCATCAATACTCTTTCTTCATACGACACCCGCTAGTAAAATGCTTTCATAGTTTCTCTTATAGTTAAATAAAATAAACAAAAAACCCCACAAGACACCCACGCAGCCTCAGTTTTTTGGTATAATATATTTAAGAATAAAACACACAGTAAGTCGTATTACTAATGTGAATTCAGAACATGCTCCGAAAGGTGACTTTTCATATGGGTTGGGGAGGGGGGAACTGCAAAAACAGAGGGGGGAAAAGTAATTTTTATTTTCTTTTGTATTTGTGAAATCAGACAGGAAAGAAAACACATACAAGCCTGTGCTGGCTGTGATAAATTCAACCACATTTCAAGCAAATTAGTACTGTTATAGTCCTTTATGGCACAGCATAATTCAGCCCAAGAAAAAGCCAAATCATCTCCTGCACGCTACAGAAATGAAAGTAGTAAAGCTCGGTAATACACCGTTAATTGTTTCTAAGCACTGTACATTCATTATTTTTAAACTAGCGGTAAAAAAATTGAAGACAATAATTAACTTCAAACAGTTTAGGGGGCAACAATTGGTTTACAGGCTAAATCAGATGGGCTGCCATGAGCCTGACGTCTACAGCTTAGACATCAGATCCTGTTACACAAACATGACATTTCTTTACCCAGCCAAATAATCTTCTGTTTTTTGCAGCGCATGTCAAGACACCAGCTCCCTTGAGAAGACTCCACTGTTACTTTCAGACAGGAGGCTTGGCATCACCATAATACATCAAAAACCCAACACAGCAGTTAATGGTTATGAAAGAATTTGACCTACTGCCTTATATGAACACTAATACCACTATTTTTACTGGTGGATTCAGCATGAAACGTGACTTATAATTCCAGTTTTAGTGTTTGTGCCAATTGGCCTGTACCACTCTCTCTAGGCAGTTTCACCACAGGTAATTTTAAAATATTCACATTTCATGATCTAGGCAGAATATACTTTTGCAGATATATGTCCAAGGAAAGAAGAGACAGATAATCAAAACCTTGGTACTGCCCCGAAAGTATTAGCACTCCAGCAGTTAGTTAATTAATGCCTGTCAGCCAGCAATTCTCTCCCTCAAAATCTCCGCCAGTACCATGAGCAGATCTCATTTTCTTCAGTGAAAAAGTCAAGCAGCTCTGATTAAATTGCCAACAAGGGGGATTCAAGTCACTGTGCACGGCTGGCTTTGCATGGCAGTAGGCAAAGAGGCCTTGTGTGATCTCTTCCACTCTCCCTGCCAAAGGGAAGGCTGGGGAAGGCAGGGGGGTACCATCCAAGAGAGACGCAATGGTAAGAAGATGAAGAAACAATAACGTGTCAAGGCGTCTATACGTAAAGCAAASTCTGCAGTCAAAATACAGCAACAAAATAAGGTAAAATTATTAGAAGCAAGTTAAGTCATGTAAAACCTTGTTTGGTTTTAAGGAAAGAACTCAGCAGTACTCGGAAAAATATTCTGAGATAAAAATGCGTACAGGAACACAATGGGATTTTCGGAAGTCTTGAGACACATAATTCTAATTATGTCCATACAACTGATGTACCTCCACACTTCTGAAAAATTGCACTCTGGAGGCCCCTGGACTGATTTTATTTTCTTGCTCTTCTGAGTTAGGCTGTCTCAAGCACTCATGTGGCAAATCCCACATTACTTCTTGCATTACAGAACTTGGGGACCATTTTATGTGGCATAGATCACACTGCTGTCAAAGTTTTGGAAGCACTCTAGCTCTTTGGGATTGGAAATAGAGAAAATGAAAAGAAAATCTTTTTTGCTTAAAAAGCTCAAAATATTAGCGTATTTAAATTCTCAGACATCAGATACATTGGTATGATAATATCGTACAGTATTTTATTGCTGATTTTCCACTCTTTCTAGGCATCAAATATTATTATTGTTATTTGGTACTAGTAATAACTTGGAAGTTGGTTATTCTGACTAATTTTTTTTTATGCCAAAAAGATAAATCTTTTTTTTTTTTCATTTTTGACAAAAGGGAATATGACTCAAAGGTGTTATTTAATTTTTGCTATTTTCACTTTTCAGTAGAATGAGCAAACTTTGTCTTTCAAAAGGTAGGCTTCTTACGCAGGAAATGACTGCACTCATTTATTTCCTATATCACATTTGCAGTAATTCAATCTGTTCTCTTTCAATCAATCTGCATTGTTAGTTTCTTGAGATAACTGAACTTTAATGTTATTCTATACCCTTGTTTCAGCTCTTATTTTCTTATTTTCTGTGGAAATCGCACTGCAGCAATAGGAACTTCAGGAAAAACAAACTAGTTATCTTTATGATTTTCTTTCAACTGCCTCAACTGAGTTATTTAGAAAGGCAACAAATGGCTTTTTGGAACTTATCCACTTGACACAAAGATTTTACAATTATAAGTAGCAGAGCCAATGTCTTTTCAGAAGCATACTGAAGCAAAGGTCTTCACTGCGTATATACGGAAACAATACAGAAGTAAAATTCATACTATTATAGAGTATCTTCTTCCTAACAGGAAACATAGGATAATACCTCTCAAGAATAACCCCGGACATGCAGTCTCTATGTTTTGAGAAGGTATGCAATTTCCTGAGCATTTCCTGACCCAAGGTTTGCATGCTGAAAGCTGAACTGCTGAACATTTTTGAATATTAATAATGAATCTTAAGCATCATCTGAACATTCTACCCAAGGAATGCAATATTCTCCAAATACTGAGTTTTCTAGTGAGTCCAAATATAATGAGATAGTATTTCCAAATAAAATTTCAAAACAAACGGGCCATACCTGATGGCACTGCTATGCACTGAGGTCTTCCCAATTAGCTAGAGCTTTGGTTACACCAAGAATTCTGTGGCCATTGCAGAGCATAAACTGTCCGACAGGTTTATGTCAGATTTTAAGCCAAGCATGCAGTTTCATTCTATTGATGCTTAAAGCAAAGGATAAAAACCATAAAAATCATGTTACCGAAAGATCAGGAAGTTGTGCCTTGGGAAGCCCCTTCTCTTTATTTTCAACAAGTGCTGAACACATCCTTTAAAAATCAGGCACAACTTAAGATACTCTGACTGACTAATAAACTGAAACAGCCAATCACTGTTCATTATTTTATGTTGAATATGGTCATTTCCTTGTTTCTTTTGCATCAGAAGTTTATTAACAAGAAAGGAAAGGGTTGGCCTCCCATCTTCTTACAATTATTTGTTTCTTCTGCCTTGTCAGCAAAGGACAAAAAACATATAAAACCAAGAAAAACACAACCGTAAAATTATATGTATTGCTAAGGCAGTTTGGGACAGGTGTTACAGAGAAGAGTGAATACAAGGGGAATAAAAGCAGACGCTGATGCTGGTAGGACAGAACTACAGCCTTCCTTTGATTCAAAGTAGTCCACATCCATAGATGTATTTCAATTTCCAGGTTCAGTATCAGATACTTAACTGGAAATTGAAATCCTGATACAACAGAAAGGTGGAAAGTGAATACCCAAGGGTCGGACAGTTGATGAGAAAAACATGTGAAGTGGTAAAGCACATCCAATTCATTGCCATCAGCACTAAGGGAAAATGGCTGAAAGGAAGAAAATTAAGTACAACAGCCCTGCATCCTGTGCCTTGTTTTATATTTTCAAAAGAAAAACAAACAAATCACAACCTCCCCAAAAAACCCACCAACCCACCCATCACAGAACACCTTAACTTTTATCTTCCAGAAAAAAGGGACAAAGGACTGGGAGTTCAGGATAAGACCTTCCCAAAGACATACTTCCATAACTCACTTCTAAAACTGGAAGCTAAATTTATGAAGTGAATAAATCTACTCTTAAAAGAAAAAGGAAAGTGTATGAAAGCAAGCAATGTTGCATAAGAGGAAAAGGCTGCGTGGTAACATAAATTCTTGAGTAGAATATAGGCTGAAACAGAGCACAGATGATTTTATCTTACATCCCTTCATTTTGGACCAGATAAAGTTGAGCAATGTTTCAAATGTGCAATATTCTCAATATTGTAATTAATATTACAGCAACAAGGAAACAAAATCTATACAGCATTATTTCTACTTAATAATAAAATATATCTAAAGCTAAATTACTTCAGTGCCAATTATATTAGCATACTTGGTAGCAAACATTTTTAAATTAAATGTGCTTTTCAACTTAAACACTAACTGCAAGAGTGCAAAAAAATACAGCCTTATGGGCTGTCATAAGAAATAGCTTGAAGTTAGCACTTTACTTAATTATACAAAAATGTAATATGAAATCAATTTCTCGTGTGCTGTATTAGTGCCTTGCTTATTACAAAATACTTTTGTATTGTCTTTGTCAACATAAATTAGACTTGCACAATTTTTTCTAATAACACTGTTAAATTAAATTTAAAGTAATGCAAAAATGGTATTGTGCTTATGGGCTTTGCAAGTATAATACCAAACTGATGAAGTAAGTTTCTAAATGCCACTAAACCACTGTATTTCCTTTTTATTTTATAATGAAACTTTAAAAATCAAAATAGTTCTTAAAAGATGTCTTCAATAATCTACACCAACAGCAACTGAGCTATCAATTTGAAATAAAAAATTAAAAAGAGCAAATTTGCATCCTGTCTATAAAAACTTTAAAACTTGCAGTAACTCTTTATTCATTAAAAATCAAACAGCAGAGAGAATGCTACCAGCAATTAATTTTCAGCACGGCTTGCATTATCATTTCAAGGTCAGGTTTCACTGGCCATGCCTCAGTGGGAGCTTGGTTTCGAGGAGATCACTAAACACCGCTCGCAAGGGAAACATCATTAAACACGTACTTGGAAAACTGAAATTACTTGCAATAGCAACAACTGAAAAACTCTACTAGCCTGCCTCGACCCATTTACCCTCCAGACAGAAGCAGGTGCCTTTCAGTAAGCATTCACAAGCTACCAGATATACCACCGATGGAATACTTGAGTCTACCCTTAATAAAAGTTTGAACTACTGACCATAGATCCAAACACTGGCTCAGCCCTGACGATGCCAGATGGGAACACAAAACCAGTGACCAATGCTTCTGGAAAAGAATAAAAGCAGAACACCTAAAAGGCAAATTATGCACCAAGGGGGCTGGGGGGAGGAGAAAGGGCAGACACTCCCGGCCCCAGCAGAGATCAGCAGCAGTCTTGACACACAGGATTGCTACAACATGTGTATAACGCAAGGAAATCTGATCTCTTCGATATCCCTGGGATACCCAAACACTCATGCCACAAGCTTAATTTTCCATCTCTAGCAATTCTTTTAGGTTTTCTTCAAAACCATTTCCATAAACTTCAAAAGGTTCTTTTTTTTTTTTTTAAAAAAAAAAAAAAAAAAGGAGGTTCCTTCCCTCCCCATCTTTAATTGGAAAAACAAATCTCGAATTCTACTTCTTGGATGCTTATATAATTTTTTTCTAACGTCCAAACTACATTTATTTATAATCTATATGACAATTTTGTTTTGTTTTGTTTTTACTCCTGATGTAATTCTCTGACACAACTGTTAAGATGAAGTAGTTCTTTCTCTCACCACAACCCATCCTTGCGATGCAGCGGTTTCTAAACAGTAAGGTGAATTCAGGTTGCTACAGGCATCCAGGTAGCTGGTGTAATTTATGTATCCCACTCTCATGACTGAGACCAACACATGACTATGATGCAGAGACAACAATTTGGAAAAAATGCACTGAAAATATTTGGCCGCTTCTTTGCAGATGATACCTGGCAGGAACATACAGTTTTGTCTATTTTTTCAAATTCATAAAATACTGCAGGTATGGATTTTTTTTCCTTCATATCCATTGTAATACACTGGGGAGAGAAAATAGTTCTAAGCATCTGACTAGTTATTAAAGATATTACAACAATATACAGAAAAATGTTCCAGTAAGCTGAAACCAATTTTTTTTTAACAAAGCTATCAGAGTATTTTTCTTGAAATTGAGATATATTTTAACACATCTATGTGTTTGTGTGCACATACATGGTTTTAAATCTCAAAACAAAGGTWTCTCTATTTCTTTCATATCTTTTTGCAGCAAACGTTGCCAGCAACACCTACGAATGGTGACGGACATTCGCAAGCAATCGCTGGAAGCAATCAGGGACCACAAGATTTCAATTCAATACTGAAGTCCAAACAAAGCTAGATCTTTTCCTGTCCTTAAACATAGCAGAGAATATTGGTCTGCTGCCTTTTTTTTTTTTTTTTTTTTTTAAAGCAGCTAAGCAAGAATGACTGATTTTGAAACATGTATTTCACCATGACTCCTTCAGGAACTGTTCATGTTTGTTCTTCCCCCCATGCCTCAGAAAATTTCTATACAAAAGGCAGATGAGAAGACATCCTACCTCTCATTGTCATGTGCTGTTTTCCTGACCCCAGCCTTCAAGGGTGAGCTGCCCCTTGTCTACTCCTGCTACTCAGTTACAGCACTGCATGCCAGACTTTAAACGGCACAAGAACAGCAAGGATTTGCAAGGGACAAGGTTGGTTCTTATGTCCTGCCATGCCTTGATGTCTTCCCCAGCTTTCCAACACAGTGGATCTTAGCTGCCAAATCTGGGTCTCACCACCTTAATCTCCTCTGGTCCCTTCAGCCCATACGAGTCTCTACCCTGCGCATCTTCCCCTGAAGAACCTGGGAAGCCAGGAACTGCCTCCTCACATTAGTGGCCTCATGAAGGAAGAAACAGAGTCCACCACCTTGCCAGACAACATGAGCTGAACTACATGGCTTAGAAGGAGCTGGGCGAGGAGAGCTTCAGT
This sequence comes from Phoebastria nigripes, assembly GCA_035582835.1. Lineage (NCBI taxonomy): Eukaryota > Metazoa > Chordata > Aves > Procellariiformes > Diomedeidae > Phoebastria > Phoebastria nigripes. Next base: position 85,562 of record JAYKAV010000522.1, on the reverse strand, counting down.
AGCTCTGTGATGGTAAAGTCGATCAACTAGTTCATTCCTAAGATAACAGTGAGCATTTCAAGACCTCTCTCACTCTCCCCCTGTTTTTATTTTTAAATAGGAAATGCTGTCCTCTTGTATAAGGACTTCAGTTGATGCTGACATAATAGAGGGCGGGGAGGAAGGGTTTTGGTAAGCAAACGCTGGCCTCACCGCTTCTGAGATTTGCTTTGTCAGTGTGTAACTGTCGAGGGAGCAGAAGGATCCTTCAGAGAAAGCAAAAAGCCTGAGGGCCAGCAGCTACAGAGGATGCAGTCTGTTAACTCTTAGCACATACACAGCAGTACCACCAATACAAATCCAGAGGTTACCGATTCCTATAAAGAAATTGATTTAAAGATGCTCCAAGAACACCACAAAAACAGCAACAGAGAATGCAGGGCTCAAGGAGGTGGACACTGACTATGCAAGCCCAAAAGATAAAAAAATCACAGGGAAACAGTCTTGGTCGTGTCTGGCTTTACATCCAAGATCTAAATAGGAAGGGGAAAGACGTGTCGATGACAAAAAAATTTCTGTAGCCTTCTCAGAGTTGGAAGGCTACTTCTTCTAATGCGATTTAGCTTACAAGACAAATAAAGGTGAAGCTTGCTACACAGAAATCTGCTACACAAGCTTTAACTTAGCTAATAAACGTCCTTCACAGAGTAATGCTCTAAAATGTGCAAACTCAAGCAATTTAAGTTTTTGCATGTTTTATGCATTTTAAGGCAAATAATTCTCTTTTAAATGTCAAAATGCATTTTTTATTAATTTTCTTTTTCTCCAACTGCCAGCAGAAACTTTCAAGTGGAAGAATTTGAAAGATTTTTGTTGTTGTTGTTTCTAGCAAATCATATGCACAAAAGCTATATTACAGTAAGAGAGCAAAACCAAGTATTCAAAAGTTAAGAAATGCCACCTTTGAGATATCAGTAACAAGCTTAATTCAATTTTCTTATGCATATGCATTATGATATTATGTTTAAACACATGATTTTCCTTAAGGCAACATGGAAAAATCTATACATAAAAATATGTCAACTAACGTAGGCGGCACAAGCTGAAAAAAAGCCATAAATACAACTGTGTATGTATTTTTCCTGTATTCTTTGTATACAGCTTTTAAATAATCAAACTAGATTGCAAAAGGCATATCAGAGAACAGACGTTACTGACAGCTGTAGGAAAAAGTAAGTGCAGCAGCACTGGTGTCTTACCACATGAGCCCTCACACACATTTTGTACATAGAAGCACACAGTCTACAAGCATTCATCAGAGGACATCCTGAAAGGTTTGCCTGACTTGTAAGCTATTGATGTTTGTCGTAATATTTGCTTCACAACCTACCATTTGATTCAGCACATGCTAGGGTAGTTTATCTGCCAGTTTTCTGCACTGAGGCAGTCACACTACAGAAAAAGTGTCCTCAATTTGCTCCGTAAATGTAAAAAAAAGCCAGTTATCCTAACTCTTTAACAAATTGATCTTGTAATTGCAGCTACGAAAAGCTTACACTACTGGTTTAAAATGAAAAGAACAGAAACACAGGCATACCAAATAGATATTAGGTTATTAGAAAAGTTATTCTGGTTATGCATAAGATATTGATTTTTTAAAAAAATTTTCTTGTATGTGATTCAGATCAAGTATTTTGAATTTTCAAATCCTTCAAATATGGGAATAGGGGGTTGTTCCACCACACCACAGGTTAAGAAAAAGCAGCAAGTTCCAGGATGGCACTAAATATTACTGGAGAGGGGTTTTTTGTTTTGGTTTTTTTTTTCATACTGCACAGAAGAACAATTCCTCATTTTTATAGATGATAATTTAATTTCTCCTTACATATACAGAAATCTAACAGTTGCAACAGCAGTATCTATTACTTCAGAATTGAAGCAAGTTTACTGTAAGTTGTATTTCATCAATATGCAGAATATCATAATGACAGTGAATATTGTCATTGAAAGGCAGGATTTGACTGATACAGAAGATGTAGAGCCTCTCTATCAGCTATTGCAAAAATAGGTTCCCACTGAGAAGTTAAAAAAAAAGCATGAAATGCTGTCATAAAACCCAGCACACACACACACTGCTGGAAAGACGGCGGAAAAAGAACGATTGCTTCTCTCCAAGCTATTATGGGAATTAGTACACAAGCTAACAGGCTACTCAGTTCAGACTGGAGAATGGACTCCAAAAGAGGAGCCAGTTTGAAGAAGGGCTTGAGGTTTCACATTTTTCCTAACCAACAACAACTTATAGGCTACCAAAAACAAAGCCCCTCTCTTCCAGCATATTCTAGGCACCTCTGCGGCCAGCTTCAAAGGAAACTGGATAACTATTTCCCCATTTCAGTCAGTATACAAAGCCCATTCACTATACATTAGCTGAGCTCCAGCAGAGAAACAACTTGACAAGTCAGAAGCTGAAGCAGTATGTGTCAGAGATTGAATTCCACTTTCATATTAGTACAGAAGACGACAGTGCATGATTATTGCTTGGAGCATGTGGTTGTTCAGGGGATAATGCTAGCACCTTAACACTGAGGAGTAATGGAAATTGTCTGTCTTGTTCTCATTCTTTCTGAGACAGTCACTTGTGATATGTCTTGTTACACTGCCAGGTCATTTCTCTCTTCAGGCTCCTTAAATATCACCTGTCCAAGTTGACAATACATCTCTCAAATGATGACATTATGCTTTGTCCCTTGCTAAATAGCTAGATACTCGCTTTACCAAGGATGAAAAGTTACACTTTACTTGCAGAAATTAAAACACCACAGGCTGGCCACTATGTTAGAGCTCTGCTTCCCAACGCTGCCCAACTGCAAGGATGCTCAGCAGCCCAGCTTCGATGCATCTTACTCTGCAGCAGCCCAGGCTCGTGTCCTCTTTTATGTTCTTGTTCCTCATAAAGGAGACTACTCCTGACATGGCTAAATTCAAAGAGATGGATTCAATTATTAAAATTTCAAACAAAAAAAAAGCATATACAATGACTTCCACGTTCTTTTAAATGCCACCACATCCACTGAGAGGAACTTCTATTACAGAAGTTGCACAGCTCTGAGTACCCCATTTTCTCTCATCAGCAATTATTCTGTGCAGAAAACAACTCAGCAAATCCCTGCTCCAAAAAACAGACCTTCAGCACCGAAGACAAAAGAATTTCTTCACGAGCTGTCAGTGCTATGTGATACTTCACCCTCACTACAAGCCCATACCAGCTGGAGTAAGGCATGGGATGAAAACACAGAAGGACGGTGAGAGTAACAGTAGGATATTTACAAACAGATTTTTGCCATCCACAATTGAAACACCATATTGTAAAGGCTACAGGTTTTTTGTAGTTGTTGTTCTTTATTACAATTGTTGCATATTTGTTTCCAATCATGAGTAACTGCCTAGACAGGCAGAAGGAAGGATGCCCATCACACCCGAGAGCCTTGCACAGAGCTACTGGTGCAGGATGGCTGCTCTTCAGAGGCTGGAAAAAACACACATGGGCACACGTGTGTCCACTGAGAGAATACGTAAAGCCTCTAAGAGATTAATTTTAGGAGAACAAAGTGTATAACAGAAGCATCTGACATTTTCTAATTCAAGTCTGTCCACAAGGCAGACTTTCAGAGTCCGCTGAAAGGAGAGCACAGCTTCCACAGAACCTGCTCCCCGTGGAGTGCAGCAGCCCAGCTGGAGCCTCACTCCTTGGAAGCCACAGTACATCCATTTCCAAGAGATCTTTAAATCACCTGGAGTCATCACAGAAATCATTGTACAGACTCAGAGTTCCCACCTTAAACTTGCAAATCCTTTCTTCAACACGGAGACAGTAAGCTGATTTGTGAAGGCAATATCGAAGAGTGGTAGCACTTTTGTTTCCACTGTGGGAATCAGATCAAATTAACACAGGGGAAAAAAACCTAAGTTTGTGAACTGACTTTATTTAAAGCACACAGCAACTAGTAAATTCAGGACTAAATAATTCACAGTAAGACATAAAGATCATGGTTATATATGTTTATTGATTTCTATACAGTATTACTGTTGTATATATTTTTTCTCATTGGGGTATACGCTGTATATATATAATGGTATATATTATATATAATGGTATATTATATAATACATATATGTATATATGTGTATATATAGGTGTATATATAATATACTATGGGTATACACTCTGAATATGCCCATAAGTAAAGTGACAATGAAAAATGTCTACCATCTTAATTTGGCTTCCAAATATGTATTCACCACCTTTTCCAATTACCACTAGGCAAGATAAGTCATATCAATGAAACTTTTTACTTGTTTCTTTTCAGTATAGGTTCTTATACTATATACATCACCGTATGATCTGCGAACCTTCTACAAGCACATTGCCCAATGTTAATAATTTCTACAACATATTATTCGTTCCCTCATCCATTGTTTAGACAGAAGCATCTGTATTTTTGCTTCTAACTTTTAAATTGTGTTTCACAGCTGAAGGGAAGGAATAGCTGGGGTTGGAGGGGAGGTAGGGTTGTGTTCCAAAAAAACCAAAAAGCTGAGCAATAGAAAAAGAAAACTTGGTAATGGCAGCCTAAGACGTCTTAGCGGTGAAGCAGCACACACACACAAAAAAGGAACATGCTCAACTAGCATGATCCTTAATTATGGCCATTCGGGGAATAAGAGACAAGTGATAAGGCAGCCAAAAAAGAAAAAAAATTAAGTTCCGGAATAGACTGATATCCACTGATTTCTATACAGTATGATTGCTGCATTCTTCCCACACTCCCACCCCATCCCTTACTGTATCAAGTGAACACCAAGAGTAGACTCTCCATGGACAGACACAAAGAAATGTTGGTCACACTAAGAGCTGAATGCAGAGCAGTTGTACTTTTTTATTTTCAAGGGAGGTCCCTCCACATGACCATAAAAATTACATCAGTAATGAGATTTGTCACCGAATGAATAAAAATTTATTCTCTAACGTATGATCTTCATTGTACTAAATTCTAATTACAAACTATTCATCTGTGGAAAGCATTCACACAGATAAAATCAAGATCTCATTGCAACCAGCACAATAAAAATAAGAGAAGTGTTTGCTCTGAATAAATCACAAGGTAAATGAAAATGAGAGAAATTGCTGCGGAAACATGCATATTAACCCTGTTTTCCAAATGGCAGAGACACAAAGTGAACCGATTTGTCAAAAACAGCCACAAACAGAAAGCAAGTTTCTTGAATCGCAGTTCAGCGCTATCTTTGAAGGTCGTTACTTTAAGGAAATATGTGCGATTGAACTGGTTTACTTATTTGTAATCATCTAAGCTACTACATGTTGTAAAGTGTGAATGCTGCACATCGTATTCCCAGTGGGTGCCTGTGCTCTGACATTTCAGCCTAGTAGAGTTCATTTTGCAGAGAAAAGAACGTACGTCGTTGAATAGATTTTCACCAGTCCCTCACATTGAGCGTAATTCTATAAAATAAAGGTAATAACTGCAAAATGTGTGCTTATGGTACTGTTAGTATCTGAAATGTTTAATTATCTGAAAGATAATTAAGCATGTTGCCATTTCCAAGAGTAATGAAATAGCTTTCAGCAATTAATAATGACCTGGAAAAGAAACAGTATAAAATGAAATAGTTTTAAAAGGTAAAATGAAATGAAAAATACTAGCATACAAATGAAATGGTACGCTGTTTATGCAGTGGGGTTAGAGATGTGAAACAAGGAAAATAAATTTCGGCCACATGAGAAATCATTGCCTAAAATCACATCTGCATCTCTAAAAACAATATTAATTCTGGTCACATCACACCTCATTAACAACAAGATTTTGTTTCCAGATTTTAAGTTTCTGCCAGAATTCTTTTATTTTGGTTTCCTAATCCTCCTGACAGTAACCTCTTGTACAACACCATACCTTTAATTTTATAGAACAGGATGCTACACAGATTTGGGGAGGGGTTGGGGAGATGGGGATAAAGGGCTTGGGTCAAAAGGAAAGTAATTTGGCAAGCAATTTCAAATATGCACCTTCCAAAACTTTAAAACATTCTCCAGTACTAAGGAAAGGGTGAGAAATTTTGCTCTGGTTTATACAGCCAAGGACTACAGGAGCTCTTTTAGTTACAGCGCCCAAGTGACAGCCTTAATGGTCTGCGTCGTGTCAGCCCGTGCCTAGTGCCTGAGCCCCTCCTTTTCCCACACTGTACATATGGACTACTCTGGTTTTATTATACTGCAGCTGGCCTACCTGAAACGGAGATTAGCAGCACTCAATTCAAACCACTGTAAATTAGTAACCCAATTCTTTTTGGAGTGGGTTTTTTCTACCACTTTCATGATCTTTTGCAATTTGCCAGCTTTATCATAGTTACATTTTCTTTATAAATTACATGGAACAGTTCCTAATAGGACCCAAACAGAAATGTTTATTCAATTAATCCATAAAAATGGGTTTAGATATATCAGCCAGTTTTTCTCCATTTGAGTTGATTTTATTCCAGTTTCTTAATCAAAATGTTTTATATATCAAATTAAATGCATTAAAGAACAATATTGCCTTTATTAACCAAATCTGTAACCTAATTTAAAAAAATCAAGTTATTCTGACAAGATCAGTATTCCATAAACCTGTTGGCTGTCTCTAATTATATTACTTTCTTAGTTCTTCATTAATCAACCCTTGTATTAGCTGTTCCATTATTCTGTTTAGAATTAAAGTCAAGATGACAAGCTTTTAATTAATTGGGTGATCCTGATCCTTCATGTCAGTATTTTCAATGTTCGTTTTCAGGTCATCTGGAACTTTCCAGGACTGCTCCAGATTTTTATTCTTTTTTTTTTTTAAAACAGCAAACAAAACCAGGTAACATTAAGAGTCTTGACAAGCCATTTTAGGATTCTGGACCTACCGATCACCTGAAGTGTAACTTGACATCAGCTGCACTTAATATGGTCCTCAACTTATTGTTATAATGGAAGCTATTTCATTATTATACCATACAAAAGCATCACCTGGTCCACTCCCCCTCTCAGCACCAGCAGGAGGATTTACTGAGAAATAAAATCAAGAAAGTGAAATTCACTCAGTTCTGCCTCACACAGTCTAGGTTCACGTTAGGAGGAAAGAATTATACTGCCCACTTTTAAAATGAAACAAAGTTGAAAAAATAAAAAAAGCAAACAAGAATTAAATGAAAAACAAAGATTCATCTAGCAGAATAAAGCCCAAAGAATCAATGTTGATAAGAACCAGGGCTTTTGGGAAGCTGGTCCTAACCTTGGGAGGATGTTAATCTGAACTTTATCCAGATCTCACACCAGCATGAATGACATGATATTCCTCTGTAATAGCTTTGGAGGAGAAAGACATATGGGAGAGAGAGAAAGAATAATGAATGCATCTGTGAAGTCTCATCAACATCCCTCCCCCCAGCACACGCTGCTGGCACTGCTTTCCTCTTCCACCCTTCCACATCACCACTCCTGCTACTCACAGCCCTCCCCACCTACTGCACGCTACTCCACCAATAGTGCCAAAATAACAGTGAAAAATTAGTGTGCTTCCAAAACTGTGCATTTAAATGCTGCAATGACCAGAGCAACTTTCAAAACCTTATTAAAATTTTCCCTGCTTAATTTTTAATAGAATGATAAAAGAAAGTACAATAAAAGCTAGTCCTTTTTTTTTAGGTTTTATTTAGGTACTTACCAATTCTCAAGCACTATAAAAGTAATATTGCACTCCTAAACAGTTAAGAGACCTTAATTATGAAAGCAAACTATATTAAAGTATCAAGCACACTAATGAATCATACTAAAAAATTATTTCTTTCAGTTGAAATTAAAAACAGAAATCGCAATTCAAAAAAGAGCTCCAGTCTTCTGAAAGGGTAAGATTATCTCAACCTGCAGTCATGTTCTTCGGAAGCGAACACAGACCAAAAATCTGTGAAGATCAGTCCCCAAACTCTGGAGAAGCTATAATCAGGCTCTGAGTTATCCGGCCCGGGTGCACCCGTAGCATTTTCAAGTGCTGCAATATGAATTATTGCCCATGTCCATTCTTCTACAACTGGAATGGGCGCCGTGGATTAATGTACTGCAATACATTTTCTTGCCACAGACAGTGCTCCTCTCAGAAGTGTGATCTATTGACGAGTTACACACACTTTGGATAAATCACGACAGTCTCAGTGCTGTGGCACACTCTGCTCTGGGAAAAGCTGCCAAACAAGCCAAGGCGGGACAGGAGATGGAGGAATCACTTGCGAGGCAGGGGAGCAGTTGGCAGCTGCTCCTTTTCCTCCCCCAGCCTCCATCACATAGCTGAAGTGGTATCCTGACCTAGTGTCCTTCACCAGAGAGCAAGCCACTACTTCAACTGAAGGACTTCCCTCAGCTCGGTGGACTTTGCACTGAAGCCCAGACTGGCCAGCATGTTAGGTGCCAATGACCATAATCACAACTTGCTGTAGGTAATTTGTCCCGCCCTGCCCACTGGTAGGGACTTCAGAAAGAAGGCAAAGGAAGAGGTCACTGCACACAACAGAGGCTTTGAAAAGTGGATGGCCACACTAGAGGAACCCACCTACCTAGGTCTGCTACCCTAACCCCAAGTGAAGAGCATCAGTGCGATTAAATAGCCACAGTGTGATTTACTGCTGAATATGACCCTATATGACCTATACAATAAAGAACTAGCCATGAACAAAGTTTATCCCAAAAACAAAGCGTGGGAAAATTCAGGAAACGCACATCTCGTTGGATAACATGGCACTCGCAATGTCACAGGAAGAAAGTTTCCAGTTAGTGCAGAGGGAGCTCACAGCTGCAAATACCAAAAAAATGATACTAAGCAAGGCTGAATGTAGCGAACAAAAAAGTTGAAAACCAATTTAGGGGAGGTCAGTGTCTGAACTTGCAGTTTACTGCCAATTCAACTGAGTCATCAGCATTGCGCTCCTTTGAAAAAGAGGACACCGTGCTTAATTTACACAATCTGACAAGAACTTGGCTAGGCAGTCTGCCTGGTCTCCTGCTAGGTAACTCAGCTGTGCTACGGTCCTTTCTTATGGATATAAGCATCATTAGGATTCTATATGTGGTATGGGTATCTGAACAGTGGCAAGCAGCACAATAAGCAGAGTGTGGTCGCATGTGCCAGCCGATGGTCCAAATCAGATAGYTCTTCTACAGGATGCTCTCTCAATAACAATTCTGGTATTCAATCCTAAAGGGAATATGATTAAGTTCCTTAGTCCAGACTTTCTCCATTGTTTAAATACCTTTTTTTTCTCGCCGTATAATAGCCAACTGGTAAACCTATATGGAACAAGAGACTGGTGCACGTGGTATCTGCTAGCAAGATCTTAAATGTTTCCAATTGCTACCTGGCCAAAAGCCCAGAAACAGTCACGAGTGCCAAACACATTTGTAAAAACAACAGCAACTTATAAATATTGGTGTAATGTGGGCCCTTCTGCAATGACAAATTTTTTTGAAGTATCACATTCATTCAGTTTCAAGTTATTCATCTTTAGTTTATTCTAACAAAGTGTTCCACTTGTAAACAACAAAAACATGAGTAATAAAAACGTAATTTAAGCACTCAAAATGTATTTAAGATCATCTTTAAGCTATATTTTAAGTCTCTAATGATATCTACTTGCAGGGAAAAAAGGTAAAGATTCTGTTTGAAACATCAAGATAACTGCTTTGCTGTAAAGGTAAATATTTTCTCTCTGTCCACTTTTTAAAAAATTTAAATGATTGAAAATTACACATTTATCTGTACCTTTATTAGCTTTCAAAGATTTAAATAATAATTTAAGATGCACTACTGCCAGAGACACAAATGAAGAGCGCAGCTTATCCATTCACAGTGCCGTATTTTCCAGAACCCTCCTGTGATGTTGACTGTACCTAATTTTACAAGCCCACTGCCTCACATACCAACATCCTAAATTCTCATCTACAGCACACAGCAAAGTCTATAAATCAAGCTCCCCACCTTGAATCCTCCACCTCCACTCTGCAAGTATAAAAGGCAAACGACACCGACCGAAGTAGCACTGTATGCATTGCACATCTGCACAAGCAGATTCTATACTGCACTGTCCCTTTCGCTCCAATCATTTTAAAAAACAGATACAATTTTTATGTAACCAGAACAACATTTTAGTTCTCCAGATGGCCATGCAAGGTCACTTTCTCAATATCGCCGGGGTCCCTCTGTTAAAAATCCCAAGAAAATGAACAAAAATCTTAAGCTTGCTTTTTTTTTTCCTTCAATGTTTCCCCATGTTTTGCCTTTTTTTTTACTAGAGGGGAAATCAGCAGTATCCTGTATTCTGTGTACATTGTTTTCAAAATTAATAAATGTGCAAATTGTAAGCAAACATTCTGTGCTTGAAAAAGGCAGGCAGAAAGCAGCCCAGCTCCCAAGCCTTCAACTGCAGGCGATCATACGCCAGCGCTGCACTGCTGAACCAGCATCTCCGCTATTGTGCCTTGAGGCTGATTGTTACCGATAGCTAGGTCTCTGTGACAGATAACGATTTTGAACAACAGACTAATAATAATAATAATAATAATAATAATATCATCATCAATACATATTGTTCCACTCTCCGCTCTGATAAAGCTATAAAGCTTCCCCTCCTCCTTACTCATTTTATTATCAAAACCAAATAATACAGGCAACAGTTTACTAACATCAAGTCATTTGGGAAAAACAACAAACAAACAAACAAAAACCCGAAAACACCCAGGACTTCTTCTCCAACTGCTCTACAATTCTTCATGTTTTACTGAAAATCACACGCTTGCACTGAACTTCAGTAAAGTAGGAGCGAGCAATTCCACTGTGTACATATATTAAGCTCTGGACAGGCTGAACTATTGACCTCCTTTGCCACTAAAATATCAGTTAATCATAAAACTGAGCTGTGAGCTGTTACTCAGAAGCAGCAGCCAATGTAAGAGAATAACTGCTAACTTACAGTTGATAAAGCAGGCTAAGTGGACAATTTTAGATTACCATGTATCTGCTACACCCCCCCAAAGGAAAGGCAATCACAACATAGAGGATACGCTCAGAAGGACAACATGCCCCAAAGCCACAGAAAACAGCCTTAAGGATTACTTCTGATTAAAGTGCTACCCTCTGCCTTTGTTTTTGGTTTTAAAATGCTTGAGAAGTGAATAATTTGAGCAATGACACTGGGCAAGAGGTGTAGTCGTGCTGAAACAAAGCCCAGGTGCCCCGTGAGGATCGATGGGGAGAAAGGAGCCTCCAGCATCAGCAGCTTGAAATGATTTGTGCCTAACCACACGCAGCCAGGAACACAACACTGTGCCCGGCACTGACTTCAGCTGTGCTTAGAAATGGAAATACAAAGCATACACCTGGCTATTAAGGAGGATAGTGTTGGAAAATAATGTTTTGCTTCACATGTTTTAGTCTTACTTCAGCCATTTAAAAACACTCAGTGGTTTCATATATTTGACTGCTCAGCACCATTTTTAATTGCAGACTGATAAAACAACATGCAAGTTTTCTAGCAAAATGCCGTCACTCAGCTTCAGCGCAGGACAGATTACCTGGGAAATGCCGAGTAGACAAACAGGCTGGTGGAGGACTTTTAACTAGCAGAAGAATTATATCTTAATTAGAAAACAATTTTGTTTAGCATTAGCGGAAACATTCACTAAACGAGTCACCAGACACTGGTTTTGCTATGGGGAAGACAGAAAATGATCTAAATACCTAATAATAAAAGTACACATCTGATACCGAGATAAGTACAACCATTGCTCAAATCGTTCAGAGGTAGGATACATCTCCAGCAAAGCACAGGCCAACTGATCAATAATATGTTATTAAGAAATGTCATGAAATTATAAATACTGAATGAATTATGGAAAAAATCATTTTCAATCTTCATTTGAAAACAATGCTAATATTTGCTTAGATATTAAATAAACAGAAAGCAGAATACTAACCTATTCTTACTGACGTGTCAGTGAGTTTGCTGTCGCTGCTACTTGGAAAGTAAACATTAAAATCTCATCAGATCAACGTTCGTTAATGTGTGCTTTTTAATCCATCTAGAGAGCAGTCAAACTTCATGCTGAAAATTCATCTATTTCCCACCACTCTGTTTGATGCTGAGCAGATAATCAATTTAACTTGTTTCAGAATTTGAACTAATACATACAAAACTTATGGAAAGACAAAATTGACAAAGAACATCGACAGAAAAGAGAGTATCTGTCTGAAAAATAAGTGATCTTGTCAGAAACAAGAATTAGGAATAATTGAAGAATCTCCAGAAAGAAGATATTGCTGCAGAGATGTCATCTAACATAGCACAGTAAATCACCTGCCAGTCACTCGTACWATACCAGCAGCAGCAGAGACTGCAGGGTGAGCTAGTCCATTATTAGCTTTACCTTTTCTTATAAATCTTCTCTTCGAAAAAGACTAATTTTTATGTTTATAGTTTGCCTTTTACGAGCAAAATATTTTAAAAAAAAAATACTCATATTGACTTGGGCTTGCAGTTATCTTACAGAAGCCTTGGGAGACCACTGCGGAAGAGGAAGGTCTGTCTTCATGTTCCAGACAGATGAGGAGGCAGCAAGGCGACCTGCCGCTCAGCCCGGTACCGTCCCTGACTCATCCCTGATGCTGGGCACAATCCTTCAGTCTCCTCAAACCCTTGCCGACTCACCTTTTTCTAAGTGAAACTGGTTAGTAGTAACATTTATTCACCTTCACTTTCACGGAATAAGAAGAATCAGTCTTACTGCAAGGTAAACAACTTGAAATTTTATTATTAAAATAATATTGTCACAGAAGTTCAGATTCCGCCCCCCCCCCCCAAGTATTTTATTTGATCTGCTTCATTTCACAGTGGATTAAATTGAGTTGAAAATTTGTCTCAAGCCAGACTAGATTTTGGTGCCTTATATGTGAGTGTTAAGTTAAAAACAAATTAAAAATAAAATCACACTCACAATAAAGTTGTTTCCCCTAATTGGCTTCTAAAAATAAGTCACATAAATCATGATTCCTTTCTTTTCCTTTCCCACTAAAAAGCTTTAGTCTGTCACACACTGTGTAAATGAAATTATATTTTTTCTAGCGCTAGGAAAAAGAACCCGAACATTTGGGATTTGTTAGTCTTGGCTCAGTCTCTTTAAAATAGAAGCTGTTTTCAAATTCCTACTTTTTCAGAACAATGCCTAAACCAATTCAGTGCAATAAATCAATGCTTTAACCTTACTTAGATCTCAGCGACTGTCATCTTAACTGAGATGGACACAAATACATTTTTACTTCACAGGAAAGACAGACTAAATTATAAATAAGACCACAAATTCCAAAAAATGCCTTCAGTTTAGTCTTGCTCCAGCTGTGTGCCTCAGATTTCCGACAGTACTATGCCCAATTTCAAAAAAGACTGTCTGATTTTCTGGGATTCATACCTATTGACCTAGCCCGTTTGAAGTTCTGGCTTGTGATCGAGACACTGACCCTCTTCCTTAAGTAAAGAAAAATGAGTGGTCATCCATACTTAGATGAGAACTTGAACAGCTTCCCACTGAGGTCTGTCATCAACTTGTGAAAAAAATGTTCCATTTATATTTCCATTTTATGTATGCATACATATACATGACACATGGAAATCTGCAACTGCAGCTCTTCTTTCTTACTATTTTAGTGCAGCTTTGAATAGATGGCTATCAGCACTCTTTGCTAAATCTAATATAGTGCAAACTTTAAAATACTGTAAGTCAGGCCCTAAAAATCCTGAGATTAGGAAAAAAACCCCACAATTTAATTTCCACTTATTTGCCTCCCAGTCTGATGTTCAAATCTATAATTTTTCTCCTCCGCAACTATGAGACGTAGGCATTATCTTTCTTCTTATGAAAGCTGAGATTAAAATAACTTTAAGTAGCTTTAGAAGGAACAGCATATAACACAAGTTGGCAGTGCTTAATCTTCTTAGCGCTGGCCACGCAGGGGCACTCTAAAAAAACAGAAGCAGACTGCAAGATTCAGCAGCACATGATTTTGATGGTGCTGGCCAAAAATGGAGGAAAGAAAACACTCTATTAATATTTGCTAYTGTATTTTAGGAGTTGTCAGAGATTCTGGCAGGCCATGCATATCTGCTTGGAAAAAGAAAAATTACTCAAAAATACACTATATTTTTTGTAAAATTCTATTTCTCAAACAGATTCTTTTTCCATGCAAGTACCTTTATGTGCAAGTTTACTTGAAGTACAAGTGAAAATATGAAGGTGAAAAAACAGGTGGCTTGTCCTTTCTAGAAATGATAATGTCTTCTTCCTTGCATGAGGAGAAGTAAAATGTTTTCTTAGCTTTCTAATATCCCGTCTCCTAACCTACCCGCCCAGGATTAGCAAACAGCAACCTAGACAGTGACCGGGCAAAGCAGGGAACACAAAAAATCCATATTGGCCTGGACACTTGGGGATCCTGTGAGTGCCAAGGGAACCCTTAAGTTCTGCTAAGTTAATTGGAGCCAACAAGCCTGCCGACCAATTAAATCATTAAATAAATAGTTTTGTTTGGTTGCTCATTTTTCCAAAGCAGCACTCACCTGCACATTTGGTCCTGGTGATGAGCGGTGGTCCTGGCTGTCCAGTCCCACCTTCGCCCGGTCTGGTGAGCAGGACCCGAATCTCATATTCAGTGTCGGGGTCCAAGTGCCAGAGCTTGTAAGTTGGTGCGTTGACGGCATGGGTTTCGGTCCAGGTCCCAGACGTCATTCGGTACTCCACTTCTTTCAGGATAATGGGTCCGTCCCCAATGATTGAGTTGGCATTCAGCTGAATGAGCAAGTACGTGGGCCCAACGCCCAGCAGCTGCGGGGGTGCTATCGGCCGAGGCGGCTCTGTAGGGGAGACAAAAAAAAAAAAAAGCCAGCGATAAAACAAAAGCTGGAAAACCCATTAAGAAGAGGGCTCTTTCCACAGGAAGTTGTCAGGTTTTGGTCAGCAAAGATTTCAAAACTCGAAAGCAAAATCAAACTGACATCAATGAAGAAGAGCTGAGGAGAATTTCAGCTGATGGAAGCGAGTGGTGCACCACTGGCATCTGCTCAATGCTATTTTTTCCATTTAAAAATCTCAGCCAGGGACTGCAAAATCCTATCTGATTTATATATTGCTACTTCTTAACGTTTTTTCTGAAAAAAAATCTGTGTTCATGCTCATTTATATAATTTACTATGGCAATAACTTGAGATTTTCAGAAACATAACTGATTTTCTTTTATTGACAGAAGCCATATATGTACTTTCCTTAAAGAAACAGTTGCAATGGTTGATACACTGGCCCTGCACAGAATATTCCTAAAAATGAGTATCACTGCAGTTCATTTGAAACCCACCAGATGCAGTTACGGTAAAAGATACAGATGCCTATTACAGGCATTCAGAATACTCCAAACTGAGCAAAACTGCCAGAAGAATGACAAAATAAAGATGTATAGCAATGACATATAACATTATTTTATTCTTCAGTAACTTACTACTGATTTAGAAACTCAAACAATAGGATGTACGTTGCCTTTTGTCTTCCTCTGTTCTCACCAGCTTCTGCCTACATATTTCAACACAGCTGCAAAGTGAAAAGGTAACAATGGACCAAGCGGGGAGGTGAAGTCCCCCTTACCCTGAGAAATGTTTACGTAGAGAAGTAGTACGTTGGCTCGGCGTGATTTATTTTAAGAAACAAATCACAAGCAACATGTACTTTTCTAATAAAATGAATCCGCTGATAAACACGGAAGGTTCATTTTCATTCCAGATGGCTCATATTTCAACTAATTTGTTTCAGTTAATTAGGCAACAATGCTAAATTCAATGCACACAGGGGTTCCGCACAGCAGCGATGCAGAACTAACAACGCGGCAACTCTGAGCAGGTAGAGGGATCTCATGGCCAGTACATTAAAAATAACATTTAACCCCAGACCATAAGATTTCCCTAGAGGGGGGCCCTTCTCATCATCGCTCCCCCCACCTCTCTGCAAGAGAAGCTAAGACACAGAAGCATTGCACATATTCTGCCTCCCGGGAATGACCCCACCAGTGCCACTGACAGAGCCCATGGCGGGGAGTGGTGATGGAGGGGCTCGCAGAGGGCCTCCAGACCTCCTTTGACATCCTACCCTCCCTGCATGGTGAAGTTCGGCTAACGACTCCCTGGTTCTCTACGTCCAGCAGTAAAGTTTCCCCTCCAGATACCAGAGCTGGCTCCCAACAGTGTATTTACCAGCCCTGTAAGCAACCAAGTTTCCCCACATTTTGGTAAAAAAGGATTTCTTGCAGACTTTTTTCTAAATTAGCCGCGTCTCAAGCCACTCAGTTCGTAGACCAGGGAATCTGTGAACGTGCAGTAGTGGCTGCAAGCGGAGCTCATTTTCTTCTCCTGGAGTGAAAAGGTGAATGCTCCAAGGTGTTCCTGTTTCTGCTTCGGGATATACAAAACTCTAGAAAGTATCTCAATTAATTATTAACATGTTTTACCCTGTTTTGGCAAGAAATGTGCATATGAACTAATTTAGATCCCTACCTGCATCAAAGCTCAGTAATGCAGCCGGGCTTAATGAGGGCAGTTTATTTGCTGCGGAACTAACACATTAAATGTCAAACTAATGAATTCTAAGGTCAGTGTATATTACAGCAGAAAACATAAACGTTGATGAGCATGATACACTACCAAGTCCAAAACATAAGGCTGTGTTCAGAAGGATACACTTTGATTAAGAGCACGATTATCACAAATAAAACCTCACATTAATGAGACTAATATACCATTGCATATTAAATTTTTATGTTAAGAGGTAAACTGTATTCTTGTATTAGCATATGCATTTTGTTTTTAAGCTCTTGAGGACAAGGAGACTTATTTATAAAGTCTCTCCCAGTTCCAATAAATTATGCATGAATTTTAATCAGTTAGCAAATGAACAAGTAATTGTTCTGCAGCATTATTAATATTTTTCATAATACAGTATACTATCAGAACCAGAGGTGAGGTGCAACCAGAAATCCCGAAAGTACACTAACTATCAACTGAAGCATGCAATCCCAATATACCAGATAAACTTTTCTGATGTTACCCAATTAACTTCCTATTAATTATTCTCATTTGTTATTCTACAACCAGATCCATCAAATATTCCCCAATTATAATTTCAAGTCACATAATTTCCTTTTATATATACAGCAACCCGAAACTTTTACGGCTTAAAAATTGCCATTGATAACTAAAAGACAGAACAAAGCCATTATTAATGTTTTGGTTGCCATTCCCGTAGCAAATATCATATGTATCAACAATATTCCTCTTTTGGTGGGTTTTTAAACACAATTCACATCCTTGGAGGAMGTGATGTTGCTGGCTTTTCACTCTAGCAATCTGGGTCCACCTAGTAGTAAAGAACACTGTTTTGCAGTGTCCTGAGAAGTAAGTCTGTCAAAAATGAAAAACATCTTCTACGGGGGGGGGGGGAAGCCGGCGGGGGGGTGGGTGGGCAGGGAAGAGAGATGCATGAGCGGGAACCCCAAAGAAAATCACCCTCTCAGAAGTTTAGTCTGGTTTATAAACAATATAAAAACTCAGCTTCAGTCAAGCCAAGTGACGGCTTTAGAGTTCAGAGCTTGGATCAGAGGCAGTGTTGCAGGAAGCTGAGGGTCACCAGTCACCCATCACGGCAGCCTCTGTCCTGCCTGGCCCTGCCGAGGCGCTCTGTCTGCAGACGGCCACTACGGCAAATGCATTTTGTGGCTTCCAGTCACCCACACCTGCAGCCAGGTCAGGCAGCACAGTGACCTCCCTCCATCCCCCCACTGCCCTGGTCACTGCAACCAAACCCGGAACTGTACCCTTTATTTCTGTCAAAAAAAACCCCACCTCCCTCAATACTATGAGCAGATGTGGCTAAGGCACACAGTATTCCTAGCAAGCCATTTTCATTGAGCATGGTTCCCTTTTCTCAGCCATGAACCCTCTGTGAATAGCCATAAAGGTTCTAAACAATGTTTTATGAAAAAATATTTCAACCCATGGATGGTTTATTAACTCATCAGTAGAATCGCAGTTCCAGTAAGTATTGAAAACACACACGCTAAACAGTTTGAACAAAGACCCTGCACGGTGAGTTTCGTTTCTTCCTTTGCTAAGCACAAACTTTAGAATTCCTTTTTCCAGCGTGACCAGTTTAATTACTGACTCATTTTCTGACTATATTTTTTTAGCCACTGCTTGAAGGTGTTAAATCTGATGAAATCCCTTCCAGTACGCATGGCCACTAACATCTCTGAAAGACTATATAAAAAGAGCACTTGCACATCTGCAAGACATTAAAGAAATGAAAGTATTTTCATGCATAGCATTTTGCAGTATTTGGCCAGATCTGGTTTTGACATAAAATGCCCACAGCTAAGTTAATCAAAAATTAAGACTGACATTTCATCAGTACAAAGTTCCCATTCTGCTGAGCTACTAGCAGTACATTATGCTCACATCAGTATGTGTATGACATTATATATTAAATGTACTGTGATATTTAGGCACCAATGACTAGAATAAGCATGCAGCATCAACCCCAGCTATAAGTCTTCCTACAGTTAAGCAGTTGTGTCATTTTCCTAATATTAAATATTGTATGCAAATAATTATGTATTCGTAGACAGAAAAAACAACCAGAAAAGGTCACTAGTGTTATTAGTACAGTAACTAGTATGCATAAAACTTCCTATATTCCCAAGTAACATATGCATACTATGTTGCTTAATACTATTTACCCAGCCTGGGTGACAACAGCCCTACTATATTGCCCTCCAAGACTAAACACCTCCTAAATTTAAAATAAAGGAAGGGCGTTTCATTAGTATCTTAGTGGTAACCATATACTGTTAATGATCAGTTCAAAGCAGGGGGGGAAGGAAATCAAACCAAACCAGAATCGTACAAGTTGTTCCACTTTGGAGGAAAAGCTGATACTGGATGCATGTTTAATAAAGTTTTATTTATTTACATGAAGTCATGTTTTGCTGAGCATAACACGTACCAGTCACAGGAGACTGTTGCCTTGCTCACAGCAGAAGGGTTTGGGGTGGTGGGGAGGAAAGGGCTGGTCACCACACAGCCTGACCATGGAAGATAGGTGCATGCCTTCATTCTTGCCACTCTCTGTCCCATCCCTGCCTCGTACGGAGCCTCCACACATATTGCCCTGCAAGCTCCCTCTGCTCACACACACAGTGTGCCTTCCCTCTGGTGACGGCATGTTCAGCCTTCTCTGTCACATACCTTACACAAAACTATACAGTTGCTATGCTGATGGGTATCAACAGTTTAACCATAAAAAGCTTAACTTTTACAAGTATAACAAAGCATTCACTTATTAAAAGAAGCCCAACATCAGCCTCACCTCTCCAGAAATTTAAATCGGTATGCCTTTACTATGCCATAAACTGTCAAGAGAGCAGGTAAAACAAAAGAATGCAAGTTTCCTTTAAAATTTTTCATAATTCAGAGAAACAAGCAAACAAACAAATCAATCCACATAAATACAGCTAATACTGGATATTCCAGGGAGTACAGTGGAGATGCCTCCACAAATGACTCAAGACTGACTCAGCTCCCACCTAGATCAAACTCATTTCCTCTTCTAGGGAAATTTCTTGCAAAGCTGTTTAAGAAATGTCTGCACATTTCTTGCAAGTACTCTGGGTTTCTAGTTGAGGTTCAGTGCCTGACTCGCACTGGCTATATATAGTTAGAGCACGATCTTTGCTGTACGAAGCCCCCTGGGACCAGGGGCCCTAGGAAGTGCAGTCTGAGACACMCAAGGTTTCTTGAAGGAGCCAGGGCATACAGGCCAAGTGGAAAATCCCTGCTTGCCAGGAGCTGGCCCCGTGCAGAAGCGCTGGTGCCTCTGCGCCGGGCTCCAGATTGCACACAGAAATGTTGTGGCAAAGCTGCGTCAGAAGACCCACGGCACGGAGCCAGAAGAGCGTGGGGAAGCAGGCTGCCGATCCCATGCAACAGCTATACTGTTTCAGTGCTCTTCCTGTAYTGGAAGGTTACATGTGGCTTTAGGGATTCACACGTTTTAAAAAATACTGAAAAACTGAAGAACCAGGAACATTTGTTTAAAAGTTGGAGAAAATGTATGAGATTTAGCAGAAAGAATTACGGCAGTCAAGTCAATTTTGCAGGGAAACAAAATTCTTGGTCTTAAAAGCTGTTAATCCAATGGAAAAAAAGAATTAACAAGAAGCAGTGACTGAAAGCTTAAATTCAAATACGGTATTAAGCCACAAATTTAACAGTGAGAATAGTAACTGAAGAACAATAACTGGTAATACTGTAGGAAATTCTGCATTCTCTATCTGAGTGTTTTCAGTCAAGGCTGGATGCCTTCTTATAAATCGTATGTTAGGGGAAAAAACAGAAGATGATAACAATATGTAAGGCTCCGAAGAAGTACAACTGAAAGAAATTATGCGGTCGTGAAGGTGGTCACAAAACGAGCTATGAAAAGTTTGAGGATAAAAACAAACCATGGAGACTTTCAGCACAAATACTGGGTTCCTTTTACTTTTAGAAAAATCATTCCACGTGTGGCCTATCTTTAATAGGCACTAGAAATATTTTCATTCAACTCTCCAAAATGGTTAGGAAGTACTGCTCTGCTAGAAAAAAAAATTCAGAATTTAAGACAAAAAGGTTTATTTTGGACTTGTGCCTGCCTCAAAGGACACCTGGCTGTCTTCTACACTGACAGCAGCCTGACAAGACCTGTCGCCCTCAGCGCCAACAGAAGCTCTATTAACACAAACAGGGGGCTTTGCCAAGTAAGGGGAGAAGCATTACAGGAAGCAGTACTTGCCTGATGAGAAATTCTTCTACTCAGTTAAAAAAGCAGGTTAACGCAGGGGATTAAGGGTTCCCAAGCTGAAAGCACTGATCTGACTAACAGCAGAGGTATCATGAACCTTAGAGTCACAGAAAGCCTCTGCAGTTTATGCTTAGATTTCCAACAAGATCTCAAGTTTTCACTTTCTCTGCATGAGAGACTACACTCACTGCTCAGTCTGTCACCCTACACATGCCATCTCTAGTGAGTAGTTAGGTCCTTAATAGTTTTGTTGTATAACACATGGAAGACAAATAAAAAACCCAACAGCCTATGCATCAAAGAGATCGCCCAACACACTGAGGACAGTTCATTAATAGGAGTTGAGTACTCTGCTGGGCTTCTGAAAAGAAAGAAGAAAAAAAGAAAGAAAGAAAAAAAAAAGCTGTCACTCTTCTAACTTACATTTTATTTTTCTGCATTATTAAGAACACACCTCTAGATGTACATTGCTCTGAGACCTTCTAACCACTAGCCAAGACTTCACGTGTGAAGTCCAATAAACAAAAGTTAGATCGGGACAATCTTAACTAACCAATTCAAAGATGCAGATGCACATGCATCCTTAAGTAGAGAAATGCTGTTGTTATGGACTTAGCTCACAGGATTCTTGCTTGCACACTGTACAGTGGCACTTAATTTTCTTATCTGGGCAGCCCACCTTATTCTGGTGGCAAAGGAGGAGAGTAAGTATAAGCTTATTCTTGGCCAGACATACTATGCATCAGYTACAGAGATCACTCCTGCCCAAAAGACATAATGCATCTGAAAAACGTCAGAATAAAGGAGCAGCTGCACAAGCAAGTCTTCAATTGCTGTAGGGTTGCCCATGGAAAAGAGAGGGGCTGGAGTGAGAGGCAGCTGCCACAACAGCCTTTTCGGTTCCTAGCTGGCTCCCAACCTCTTTCTTCCCCAAGGGTTACACCTTTTCTAACACCTTCCTACCCCCTCAGTTGGGGAGATTGTACCGGTTACACACCACCAGCTGGGCACGAGCCACCACTGCCCAACCCATGCTTGGTCCTGTATCTCACCTCGAAAGACACCCAGGCATGGTGGCAGTCAAAAACAGGCTTCAGCAGGATGAGCTCGGCTGCAGGCAGCACATGTTGCACAGGCTGCAGGAGGGCACACTTGCTTAAACCAGCTGTAACACTCAAAATAACACACAGAGACCTCAGAGGAGTTTTAGAATCACCTCCTCTACTCCAAGACTAAACGCTGGTTATAGATTCATACAATAAAAACCCCACCAGCTGCAAGCCCTTTGGAGTTCTCACAAGCCTTGGCCATTCTTCAGATTCAATTAATATTTCCCTAAGCCATTGCTTGGCTTCTCTATTTGTTCATAAACATATTTACTGTTTTTGCAAGAAATTTTTTTGTTTGTTTGTTTGTTTTCCCCAATGGTCAAAACCACCTCTCTGCTTATCAAGTTTAACTCATTTTAACAGCTGCTTGATTTTTCTACATTGTTATTTTTTTCTGACAGAAAAGTTTCTATTTCTCCCACCTTTCTCTTCTGCAGACAACTTGGAGGAAGCATTTATTGTGGGTTCCTGCTGCTCATGCAAGTTAACAACATCTCCCCCCAAAAGTATACTGAAGAGAAGGCAGCAAAAACCTTGTCAGCAAATAACTGACTTTAACATATTACACAATGTAGTGATTTCATGTAGAAAATCATGCAGAAATCAGTAGGTTTTTACAGTTAAGTGTTCCAAATAGCCACAAGCCTCCCTTTAYATTTTTTTAAAAAACAATCAAAAGCTAATTCAGACTTACCTCAGCTGCTGTCCTGCAACTATAAGTGATGGTGGCTGCATGGAGAAACTTGAACAGCTTGTGATSTGGTATTCTGCCACAAAGCTTTTTCTCCAGCTCTTTTTTTTTCTTTTTAATCATACTTATGCAGACTTAATTCCTGTGACTCCAGAAACATTCTCTCTGTGACTTTAAAATACAGTTTATCACAACTGTTCAGTATCTGGCACTGGTTGCTAGTCCTGAGGTTGAGACACAACACCTACAAGATGTTACGTTTTAATTAAGAGAATTAGTTGTCTGGAACAAAAGAACTCATTCTAAGCAATAGTTTAGTGACCAGGTCATATCAAGTGATTTATCCAACTCACTTCAGAGAGTCTGCAAGACCATTTTCATTGTCTTTTATTACTTGGAATGGAAAAACTGAAAGAATCTATTTTAAACAAACATTCAAAATAAATATCTATAACAGTGAGATTCAGGTTATTACCTAGAGAATCAGTTACTGGAGAAAAAAAAGCAACAAACAGAAATGGCAAATTGAACAGTGAGCTCACGACACTGGCTTAGGTAGGATACTGACATATTTCACTGTAATATCATCTCTAATTTTGAGTCTGCAAACTGGGATACTATGTCACAAGCTCACCTCAAACTACTGCTCATGCAGCTAAAMTGTATTTAATTTAAGTGACATGGCAGTTACTGACCACCTAAAGTGCTGAAAGAAGAATTATTTCAACAGTGGAAACTGCTAACTTCTGCATAGTGATTTTATATCCTATGCATCACTGTGGCATTTTATTCACCTTGATTTGAAACACCACTGCATTCATTTTATTATCTTCCTTTAAATAAAAGGAACAGTGTGCAGCTTCAGCATTGTCAGCAGAAACCGTAAACAAGGTTAAGCTCATGCCCAACTTACATGTAAAAAAAAAAAAAAAGTCTTTCTAAAAATTGGAGCATGTCATCCCTCTACACAATTTATGAACAGAACACATGCCTATTTATTGAATGATAGTAGGCCATGCTACTCTGGGAATCAATTAGAAGAGTGTGACATATTTTGTCAAAAAGATTGCATTGTGTTAAAGACATTTATGCAGTACACTCCTACAGGAAAAATGAATACATGTAAGAAAAAGAGGCACCTGTAATGAGAAGACATTCAAATCTTTAAAAAAAAAAAAAAAAAAAAATTCACTCAGTATGAGTCAGCTATAGAAATGTCTCAGGCAAAGACTTGATCACAATGACTTCATTATCCACATGTATCAGTAATTCCCTTGAGATCTCAACGTTGAGATTATTGTTGGAAAGAAATATTTTATCTGCTTCATTGTCAGGAACCAGCAGGTTAAGAACAAAATTGAATGCCTTCTTCAAAAATTGGTACTTCCCAAGAAAGGATTAGTCTCAACTCTACAAGGCTTTGCAATGGGATATTTGACAATACTGCATTCTGCATGCACATCCRTGTGCTGTCAATGATGAGAAGGAATAAAACTAGAGATTAGGGAAAGAGTGCCTGAAGAAAGACAAAATATTATTTTAGGGACTCCAGGATTTTCTTTTACATAGTTATGTAATGAGAATATAATTTTCATTTTCTTCCTGCTTCTCAAGTACTTGGATTTTTTTTTTTTCAATTTCAAGTTTGAACTGGCCCAATAAACGGATATTGCAAAGATTTTTGCATTGTTGTTATATCTGTTGATGCTATATAGTCACCTTCACATTCAGTTTACTGCCTAAACAAAGTAAGCACAGAAACTTTCTGTTGGACAAATGTTACAGTGACATATTTATAATCAAACTCAAATACTTCAAACACCCTGCAACAAAACTAGAGCATTTCAGTAGAATTCAGTGACAAAGAAAAGAAAAGAAAAGAAAAGAAAAGAAAAGAAAAGAAAAGAAAAGAAAAGAAAAAGAAGAAAACTATCACAGATTTATGCCTTACTAGCTCTACATCTCTACAAAACTTGAAAGCTAAAAAAACTCACCCAGGCAGCACTCCTGGAGTTCAATGAAAGCCATCTACCCTACCTGCATGAGGCTATCGATAACAACTTGGAATTACCTACACGCAGCCCAGCTGTATTTCTTAGGTAAGGTGGAGCCTTCTTCAACTGATGACACGACTGTGCTACCTGGGAGATCTGCACTTTCCTGCATACCGACCGACCCTCCTGCCGAGGTGTTTGCCTGTCCTGGAAGACTCCTGTATGTCTCACTTTGGAAGACACATTATATCTGGCCAGTGCTAATCCAAATTTTTATCATCAGCTTTCCTGCATGCCTTTTAAATGACAGAGAAAAATGTTTCACATGCTGTTGGGACAGTATCATGGCCGGGCAGAATTCAAAACTGTATCATGCTCTTTAAGTGCAATCAGCTGCACACATTGCTGTACCAGAAGGGAACTGAAATAGAAAGTACCTGCAGCTGAGAGGAATAGCTGGCATGACTTTGGTTTCCRAGCATTTACAGTTTTATTTAATAGTAATTACAGAAACTTCAAGCACGTAAGAGGTGAGTCATGGACTCACCTTCCCAGCCCTCCCCATCTTCTGTAATATACCTGCTCAGCTGGCACCTAAGAAACCATTAGCATTCCCAGAACTGCTGACTGCCATGTAGTACCTGTGCAGGTTGTTAAGTATGACAGCCAGTCTCCTGCAAGTTGTCTGCATGCCTACAGGGTTATGTGCCAAATCACTTGCTTGAGGCTTCTCCTACCCCACCACCTTGCACTGTTCTCCCTCAACTTCTCCTGCCCAACAGCACCCTGGGCCCATCTAGACAGTCCCAATTCCTCCTCCTGTATCTCTGTTGTCTTTCTATTTCTGGTTATTTGATCCATCTAATGAAGGAAGCTACGTACTTTAAAGACTGATTTTACTGTAAGCATTAACCCAAACCATGGACTTTAATGTGCGAACGTGGGAGAAGGAAGGAAGGAAAGCAGCTCACACACCATATTATTGAGGTAAGACCCTTACAAACGCACAGGAGACAGAGATGAACTTAAAACCTTCCCCTTCAGACCAGCAGGGCATCCAGGAAYGCCTGTAGAATAGGATAAATAATGTCTCCCTTCTCCAAAGTTCTTCCTCATAGTATCCCATTTCATTGAAGTTAAAAGCTTTCTGTCAGCACTTCGATACTATCATCAAAGGAAAAATGGATACAATTTAGTATATGGGTTACACATTAATGATTATCTAGAGATTTTGTGTGTGCTCAGACTATTCGAGTCTATGGGGAAAAAATGACAGAATCCATCACTTCTGAGCAAACTTATTTTTGAGAGACTGTTTCCTTGCTCAAATCCCACCATTTCTATTCATAACCTTTTCCAAGACACATTTAGATGTTCCCACCAGCAATATCTTTACATTTCTTATTACAGCATGCCCAAATATTTCTTGCCAAAAATGCCAGAAGGCAGCCCACTGGAATGACAGAGAAGGGGGCTAATTTTAGGAGGCACTTGAGACACTTCCCTCAATCTATGCAATGAACCAACAGAAACCAAAATGGAAACCCACTTGGTTAATTTTTACACCACAGTTTTACATCAGAGATGTGAATTACACATCATCTAACGCCTACCTGAAAGGGCAACCCTGCTCCTCCACTTCCCACCATCAGTGTTGCTTGCAGTGCCACTCATCTACTCTACATCCAAGGCAGTTTAGGTTTAAAACTGATCTTGGCAGGGGTGTACATGGAGGTCTCCTGCTTTCCTGGGTCCCTGAAGCAGCTCCCAGTGGCTTCACAGCACAGAAGCAGAAGCACAAGTCCAGGTGCTTGAGAGAGAGAGGAAAAGGGAGGGCAAGGATTCTTCAGCATGTGCTGGCCATTACATCTGCTTAGCTTTACCATGAAAGCCTCCTTCAGAAAGGGGCAGGGGGAATAGGGGTAGCCGAAAGGAACCAACCTCCTTGCCACAGCACCTAGACAAATGGTAAGAAATATCTATGAAATGAAGGGAATAGGCAACAAAGCAACTGCCCACCTTCTTGCTGCCAAATGGATTTTGACTGTGATGAAAAGCCTGGAAAGAGCTTTCTAGAAAAACAAACCAGAACAAAAATCCTCACCACTTTTTCTGCATGCTAATAAGAAACACATTATGATATATGTTTCTTTAAAGGAATGAACAGAATATAATGATTTATTAAGAGTTTTGATAACGCAGTATTGTGAAATAGAAATGGAAGAGTGAAGCTGGTGATTAAATTCTTACGTAGTCAATGGAGAGGAGTGACCATTTCATTTATATCATGAGAACTCCTGAGAGGCCAAGTTGGTTTAAGCGCTTTTTTTTTAGCTGGTGCAACAAAAATGGGGATTGAGAATAGTTGCCTTTGAAAGAGAAAGCAGCACACTAGATCAACAGAAAATAGGGTAGCTTTTTGACCTAAAAAGTATTTAGACATGTTTTATTGGGATATTTTCATAATCTACTTTTCAGGTGGGGCTGTTCTGTTAAAGAGTTTGAAAATGTGTATATTGTCAAGTATCATAGAGTTGCTTCGAAGAGGGTGTCCTTCTAGTTAAATTGACACCCAGTGCATTGAATCCCAAATTCACTACAGGACATAAAAGCATAGATAGCTTAAAAATGAGTATGTGCATTAGATGATTTGGATCATAAAAACATGTTCTGAGGAATAGTTTGTACAAGCTTTTATGAGTTGATAATATCCTACTATCTTTGTTTTGTTGCAACAAAGATTCAAAGTATAAATATGACAAAAAAACCCCAATCATTTACTCTGGAAGAGCAACTCCCTGAGTACAGTAACAGYGTCTAAATTTTGCATCTTATTTCTACTGACACAAACATTTGCTTTTCTGTAGTAATATTTATGTGATTACTATGACTGCTTACACCGGGAAAAATCTGACTAGAAAGTCACTGATTGTCTTTCTGGTCTCATGAGAAATAGACCCATTCAATCGTAACCTAACGGGACAATCAATAAAAGCCAGCTCAAGTGTCTGTAGATCTACAGCACAACTAATCCACAGTGCTCGATGTTCACTCATTAGCAATTAAGAGTTAACTGTACCTTAAGATATGGGTTGCATATTGTATCTATACCACTCATCTGAGAGACAGAAGCTCTTGCACTCGAGTTTGTAGAAACGTTCCCTCAGAACAAATGGACAACATGATGTTGGTGCACTGGGGAAGCTTGACTTTGAAATCCAGTCTGCACTTCCACTGGGTGGGAGGATGGGGCAGCACTGTTGTTAAATACTGTGCTCATCACCTAAAGAGTACCATCCTGAACAACCCTCCAGATCTGCCTGTTTATGTTGAGACATCTGCCTATTTATGACTAGGTTTCAGTAAAGAGCAACAT
This sequence comes from Phoebastria nigripes, assembly GCA_035582835.1. Lineage (NCBI taxonomy): Eukaryota > Metazoa > Chordata > Aves > Procellariiformes > Diomedeidae > Phoebastria > Phoebastria nigripes. The sequence goes on along the minus strand of JAYKAV010000522.1, from coordinate 57,403 downwards.
CAGTGACTGAAATCATGGAACACCCCCAATATGAGAAACAGCTGAGTAGGGTAGGGATCTTCATGTTGGAAAAGAGATGATCTAGGGGTAATATTGTGACAGAGCTCTACAAAAATCACACACCAGAGAGATGTTAGGACACAATTAATCTTCACCTTTTCCAACACAGCAAATATAGGTCATCAAGTGAAGCTAACAGAAGGCAGGCTCAAAAATAAAGAAGAAATGAAGGAGTCTTCATGCCAAAAAAGGCAGCAGTCTCATTGCCGAATGGTGCTGTGGGCAAATGAAGGTTACCCCTTACTAACTGGACAACCACCAGGCTCAGCACCATTGCTGAAAGGAATCAGATGCTGAGAGGGTATGAGGGGAAATGTCATGTATGCTTATTAAGCTTTCTCCTCCCGAGAAGTCCTCCTCTGGCCACTGCATAAGAATCCTGACTTAGTTGGATCCTTGGTTTGAACAGTTGTGATTGTCCCTTGTTGTGCTCCTGTGTTCTGTTAATCTCTATTTAAATTCAGGAATTTTGATATTGAATGGCTAAACTGAAGACAGGGATATCAAATATGGGGCAAGATAAATGGTAATTTTTATACACTGCCCTAATTCAGGCAACTGAGCTGATTCCCACCTCATCATAGCTTTAATATCTGAAATAAAATATGCTTCTATAATAGTCAAATTAAAAGAAAAATTTCATTCTTTTTTGCTACCTTATTTTAGCCACTCTAAGTTATCTTATTAATTTTTTGATGAGCAAACCTGAGAATGTACAGCTTGTTATTCTATTACTGCATGTTTTAATTCTTGAATATGATGCTAATCAACATCTTTTCAGGCTGAGTTAGCACATTGAAAGTTCAGCAACTAGCCTTGTGTATTCACGTAAGAAAGGCAAACAAAATCAACAACACTACAGAAATAATGAGGAGAGAAGAAATTACTTGGGCAGAAATTGGATGGTACAACTTTCCTCTCCAAATACAAGATCCACTGCTAATAATATAGTTTATAATAATATACACCATTATGGAGATTGCTACCTTCAAAGATCACACAAGTAAACGATGTTATTTATTRAATTCAGATTGCCTGTGCATACGGGCATTTTGTCTAAGACTCTGTTTGCTGGTTCTGCATGTTGAACCAAGCTGCTAAGAGCACATTACAATAGTACTTGGAGATAAAAATAAATCACATGTTACCGTATTACCAGTTAAACAAATAGGAACAGTACCTTAAAGATGCTTACATTTTACATAAGTATTACAAGCTTACAAAAGCATGTAACCATGGCAAAAAAAATGTTGTATAATTTTATCAGCAAGCTCTGTTGGTCCCCCTACACAAAGCTGGTAGCACTTTTACAGGAATTTTAAATACTGCTTTTCATGAGGACAAGGAAAGTCATGACTCTTCCTGCCAGATCCCAAAGTCCTGCCTCAAACTTTTGATGTGTGAGTGTTCTTTGAAGGAATTTTGTTTGTTTGTTTGTTTTTATATAACTGCAGGCACCAGGAAACCTCTCTCATGGGACTCTCTACCCTTCTTATAAATGTGATTTCATGAAAAAAAAGCAGTTCTGTCAACTCAGTCAGAGGACTGGTGAAGTTGCCCCACTGAACTCTATTTAGGCTCCTACCTCTGGATCCAAATAATTATCTTGCTAGCTTTCAAGAAAGCCTCTGCCTGTTTTTCACCCTCCTCCCCACCCTGTAACGGGAAAGGCAAGCTGGGTTTACAGTAACATTCAGAATAGGTGCACGTAACTTTTTTCCAAGCATAACAAGCCACAACACAGCATTTTGACATTTAAAAAAATCCCCTAAACCTTCCCCTTTTTATTTAAAATAGCTTTTCCTTCCAAAATTCACTTGAGTTTTACTTTAAGAAGTTAAATGATTTGGCCTCTGAACTGAGAAGTCAGCGATCAGCTAGATCTGTATCTCTAAGCTCTCCCCACTGACACGCTGGCACAACCTTTTTCCCCCCAACTTCTGAGGCTTGTTCTCAGGGTGCAAACCCTTCTGTTTAGTACCCACATCCAGCTAGTGAAAATTCAGGGGCTAGGTGACCCTGAGCACAAAGYCAATTCTGGCTTTTTCTCCAGTCCTCAAATAACTCCTTTCTCAGGGCCACACAAGTACAGGAAACTTATTTTATAGTTAACTTTGGTTACAGTCAAGAATATAGAGGTACCTCAAACCAATCTCACACACACATATTTTATGCCTTCCTAAGTGCAGAGGCTTAGAAATTGAAAACAGAATAACTCCACATACAAAAATCTTCCTTCTCCTTGGGAATGAAATGGGCTAGATAGGCTGAGGTTGGGGTTGGTTTTTTGTGGGGGAGAGGGGGAGAGGGTGGGAGGGGTGTGTGGAGCAAAACACTCAATTAAAGTGGAGAGGGTTAAGACAAAAAAATTGAATAGTTCATCCAAATTTAGCAAATAGCTGCAATAAAAAACATTTACATTAGCATTTCCAAAATGACATGTTTTGACTTTTCAGCCTAGTTGCATGTGGGGCACTACATAATAACATAGGGCATTCAGAGGGTAGTTCAGGATTGTGTCTATAGAGAAGTGGCTTATTCAGTCTCTCAGCATAAGGACGTTCCACATCCATTCCTCTTGTCTGACTGAACTGGAGCAAGGATTTGAGCAGAGATTTCCCATTTCCCAGGACAGCGCCTTAACCTACAGGCTCAGGGATTCTCAGAGGAGTCTCTACATCCCCTGTTGTCAACTGGAACCATTTTCTGCAACACATTCATTAAGTCATACGTCTACCTAGAAGGGTCAGGAAGAACACGTGGTTTTTTGTCGTGGCTCCAATTAGTGCAGCAATATTTCTATCTGCAGTGGTAGTATTTTGTGAATAGATGCATCCAACTTATCTCATTCTCCTTAAGATACTAAAGAATTAAGAAATAAAATGGCACATGAAGTCAAAGCTGATAAACGCAAAGCAGTGCATGTGAGGTGGGGAATCCCTTATGGACTAAATCAGTATAATCAGACAGGAGTAATATCTCTGTGGGGAATTTCATGGCCGTATCACCTCAACGCTGACAGAAAGCCAGATAAGATATCAGTGGTTATTAGGAATGGAACACAAAAGAAAGCATAGTATCTTGTGCTACTGTGTAAACTCATAATGTTCTCACACCTAAAATAAAAGATATAGATCTAGTCTTCCTATCTCCTGCTGGATGGGCTAGAAGACAAGACATTGAAAAGGCCAAAGAGAAGTTATCAAAGACGTAGGATAACTGCCATATGCGGAGACATTAAATAAGCCTGGATTACTCAACATGAAAGGATAATGATTGCAGGAATACATGCTAGATGTTTAAGAAATGACAAGTGGCATGAAAAGGATTAATATGGAATGACTTCTGCTGTTTCTTGCAGTGAAAAAATGATGGTGCATAACAATTTTAAAAAAAGAGTAGCCTGGAGCTTCAGAGGGAAGTACTTTCTTCTCTAACTCAAATTAACTGTGGGAACTCATTGCTACAGGATGACGGGCAAAAACACAAGTTCAAAAACAACTTGATAAATTCATAGAAGGGTCATCAAAGATACTGCACACAAATATGTTGACGTAGTCACTGGCTTGATAAATCTTAAGCTGTAGTGTGCTAGATGCTATGATGACTTATGAAGGGAGTGTATCACTGTGTGCCTCTCCCATTCTTGCATCTTCCCCTAAGCTTATATACTAAGTAAGTAGATTTTTTGCCTAGTAGCAGTGTTTTCTTAAGTTGCTATCACATTCTCCAGAGGAAAAAAAACAGCAGTGGTCAAGTTACTGACTGAATGTTGGACAAAGAGACATGAACACGGGCTTCAATCCATTCTAGGCGAGTGCCCTCTGCATAAAACTATAAATGCTCCAACTCACCTCTTCTTTTAGGGTGTGAATGGTGCATGGCTGCATGGCCGTATTTCCTTTCCATTTTATTATAAATGATCAAGTTTCTTTTTTTCTGATGCATGAATGGAAAGCTCTTGGTTTTAAAAGAAAAGCTACTTTGCAGAGCTGAAGTAATATAAGCTAACCAACTAAAAAAAGAGATTAATTTTCTGTTGATTTACATCCCTGAATGGTTAATATAATACAGACATAGTAAGAAGAGCATAATTATGTTGTACCTGCACTAAGTCATCCCACGTACATAATACCTTATGAAAGACTTTCTCCCATCCCATCATCCCCTTAATGTGTGTGGAAAAATAAACAGTGAAGGTAAACAAAGTCAGCAAGTAAAATAGCTTGTTTGAACTCCTTTAACTCTTCCTCTTAGTGCAGGCCAATCCATGAGTGTTACTGGGGCTTACAATTGTTAAATACCTTAAAAGAAGATAAAATTACCACTTGTCTACACAGCCTCTCTTGCCAAGGCAAAATGTTTTGCCCTGCTGTCTGCCTGTGTTTCACAGTCAGTATAAACAGTTCCCCCACTGGTAAGTATTCTAACCCCGTGGTGTTTATACTTTCCTTGGCCTGAATTATTTATCATTTCTTTCTCTACCACACATAAAAAAAACCCGTGTAATGGAAGGGGGCCAGTAACGTTGCTGAAGCTCAAAGTACCCTTTGAAAACACTAAAGCGACCCAGGTATTTTCCTCTTTGATATGTTGTCTAATTTTTCTCAAGGTATTTAATAAAGTGTTTCTGTTCATGCCCTATGCCATTTACACCATATAGTAACTGACTGTAAAAAAGAAACACCTGTAATTCCACCTAAGTGTTTTTAGCCTGGCCCTTACCTCATCCAGGTTCATAATCCTTTGCTCTTGAATAAAAGACTTTTGCCTTTGTATTGCCTTCTTTCTTCTTCTCTGAATTATGAACACCTTAAGAGTGCTCTCTGGTTGCCTCTCTCCTTTCAAATATCTTTTTGAGCAACTAGAATTACTTCTAATATCGCAACCCATCACTTTTTCTTCAGCAGAGGAATATTTTTAATTTAGACTCAAAACAATCATTTGAGAAGAATGCGTTTTTATCCCCAACTTGTTTTTCTTTTTAAGGGTTTAGTGTGGATGCAAATTTCAAATACTCTTTAYAGTAGTGCAGTGATGTGTGCATAGCTGTCTATCTCGTTATTCATAGATTAATACTGGTATAACAACTACACATATATGTTTGCTTTCCCACACTTCAATTGTACCTATACAAATCACACTAGCTTCCTTTATTAGGTTATTGTGAAAAAGCCACTCCAAGTGTTATTGTATTTACGTATTTAAATTTCCTGATTAGCATTCTGAATGGAATTGGACATCCAGTTTAAGACAGACATTTTACTTCCTTTCCTCAACTTTTCTTTTCACTTTTTTTTTTTTTTTTTCTCTCATAGATTCCCTCCTCTTCCATACCAAGTCCAACTGCTATTTTTCTTAACAATCCAAAGATGAGATTTACTGCAGGTTTTTCTGTTCAGGGCTATTACATTAAGGCCCATCATTCTGGTATCTGGTTATCTCCTCTACTATGACAAGATAATGTGGGCTTGAGGGAACATACTAGTATCTCCTGTCAGCCCCCTTCTGTTGTATCAACTCCTCTAAGGCATGTTCATATAAGGAAGCTGCTACAGGAAAGAAAAACCCAAGACAACGGTGTTTATCTCAGGAACCATTCCACACCACATTTCCCTCTAGGCACAAAGATTTTGGCAGTGTAGTATAATCCACCTGCAAAGCAGACCAAGGATGTGGTTTCATATTATAGCTAAGCCAACCTAAAATGACCACATCATCATGGGGAGTGGACTACCACCTCTTCCCTGGTCTTTCCATCTTTTCCAGACCAGTGGTTCTACTGTTAGAAAACAATCCTGACATAAAAATACCCACTTCTTTCTACAGCGTGTGGTTTTTGTTAGTTTAGCTCCCCATTCAGCTCACTGCACAGGGAGACAAGTACAGTTCTGGTGGAATAGAAGCAGGAATAGCACGTCGCTAGGAGTGGGAAAAGAGAAGTAGGACCTTGCCTTTTGGTGCATCTGCTGTAACAGCAGACACTGATGCACGTACACAGCCCTTGCCCGTGCCTACGTATATATTTCAGGAAGGGTCCAACAAATAAATAAATAATCTGTGTATGAACCTGCTCATGATGCACAGAGTCAGTCAAAAACAGAACATGCAGCAGAAAATTCCTTCACAGATTAGGAAGCTTCATTAATTACAGCAGTATGGAGATGCATCGTTCAGAAACCAGACCACATGGTGACTGACAGGCTTCAGCTCTTTACTGAGTACAAGTCCCTCTGGAAGGCCTCCTCTGTACCCCAAAGCTGTGAGTCAAAACAGGATTCTTGTCATTACAGGATCGCTTCAATGATTCCCTCTCAATCACTTAGAATTCCAGAATCCTGTGAAATTTTTAATCCCCCACAGGAGTCCCATGAGCTCTGCTAAGCAAGTGATAAATCCCAGCAAATTTCAATAAGGAAACCTCAAGTGCCAAAACCCTGAAAGTTTGCAAAGCTGGAAGCGCAGGAAGCGCAAGGACACCAAACTGACACCCGCAGGAAACAGACTGTAGGTACCTGCTCCATTAATTTCTGTTAATTGCCTGAGAGCTCAACTTAGTTTCATTTGCTTCCACTTGGCATCTGTTTAGTCAGCTGGCCAGAAGGCTGCCTTCTTGCTGAAATATAGTTCGTCTTAATTATCAGAAGTCCTAATGGTGCAAATGTCTTAGGGACAGAGTCTCCTTAATAAGATGACAGTTTGCACATACCATGTACTGTTTGGCGCACACTTCCTGCCCCCCCTTTTTTTTTAATGTAAGCAATAGCAGCTGTACAAAATGTTCAGCTTCAAAGCAAGAACATTCTCCTCCTTTCATTACACATTTTTAACAAATTCTTTGTTCCAGCCTGGAAGCACTGACATACCATTAAATTCCTATTTTGGGGTTTGTTCTGTTTTTACATACAGGGCACCAAAATTTGGTCAAAACAAAACATGAATTAAACCACTCTTATTTGTCTGCAACTCCAGAAAGTTGCTTGGTGAACTCCTTGAAACAGCCACTGGGCTTGGCCTGAATAAAAAGCCAACCTGTGCTTTCTCAGTCAATTCTTTAACCTTTTATATTATTCAAAGAATAGGCTAAAGCTGCTCCTGGAACAACTGGAAGTAAAACAGGAGGATCACTTTGTTTCTAATTGTGAAAATGTCACTGATAACGAGGGTAATTTAAAGGGAAAAGAAGTGTCACTGGGGCACAATTCTTTCTGTTGCAAAATCCACATACTTAGAGGTCAAGTGTTGGAGGTGTTCCCAGGAAAAATAAAACTCATGAAATATTTCTTTACGCAGCCATGTTGAATGAAAAATGCAAGAGGAAAGTCAAACAGATTCCTGAAACGGCATTAAGAAATAGCTGAAGTTAAAGAACTTAAGCAGTAAAAAGAAAAAATGAAAAGGTAGAGGCAGGTTCTCACATAAAGACAAATCTCAGGAAAGAAGAAAAGTCTGTAAGCCTAAACTCAAAATATATCTTAAACATGTCTGCAGCCAGCCAGAAAGCYGGCACAGTCCAATCTTTTTCTTGAAGTGTCCAATTATATAGCCTTTACAAAACCTTTGGGGAAAGGAGTTACTCTTTCTAGTAAAACAGACTTTTTAACCACCTTTCAATTACCTCATTGTCATTTATTGGTGCATTCAACCTGACAGCATTTTCTCTGCTCCACTAAGATAAAAGTAGTAACCAGCAGGTAGGGCACAAAAGATGGCCGAGTTAAATCACACTGCAGAAAGTCCAACAGAGGGTCTATTGGTGCAAAAATGAAAAAATAGAGAAGGCAGTGGCAAAAGTGAGGATTGCAGCATGCCATACTTGTGAGAACTAGCAGAGAAGGGCATTAATGGCAACCTGTAAGCATGCGTCACACCACTTTGTTAACTTGCTGAAGGACAGCCAACGCAAGGAGTCAAAGAGGCATGAGAAAACTGGTGAAACAAGCCCTTCCCCTGCAGAACCTGAGAGGAGAGGCGCATACTCTTGATGCTGCATTAATGTGATGCCAACTAAAGATTAGTAGCAAAACTGATTCAGTTGTACTTTCTTGGGTGGGAGCATAGGCCAAATGGCCTGGTTTGAGGGAATGACAAGTGGAACTTTGCGGGCAGGAGTCAATGAGCTGACAGAGTCATCACAGGAGTAAGGTTTGAGTCCCTTGCTTCAAGTAACAGGCTAAAGCTGTTCCTGGAACAACTGGAAGAAAAGTATCTTTGCAGAAATACTAATAGCAAGTTTGCAGCAAGGTTTTTTCCCCACAGTTGTCCACCTTACCTGCTTCTTGGAACATATGCCATGTTTTACCTAAGTAAAAGCAAAATGGAGAAGAACATCACAGACAAGGACTCTAGTTTATCCACTACCAAAATGCTGAGCTCCACTGGTTTCACCCAAGCTGCTTCAACTTGTTCAAGAGCTGAGCAGGAGTTGTTGCTTCAGTCATTATTATACTTGGAAAAATTGTGCTGGCTTCCCTCAGTCTTTTGTCTTCAGACATCGCAGAGATCAGAAGAAGTTGGTTTGAGGGCATGGGAGGGTGATCTGCAGAGATACTGCTTTTCTTCTCCCTATATTCTGAACTCATGCCTTTCCCCTTGCCCTGGGGGAGGGGTGGACTAGACTAGAAAGGGGCAAAAAGACACAGAAATACTAGAGGATGTTTCTGGCTGGCTTTCGAGAGGAGAACTCTATACCGTAAGATGACCCATGCCTTCAACTACAGGAACACGAGAAATCTCCTCTCCTTTTCAGTCCACTAAGGTGACCAAGTGCTATGCTGCATACATCCAAAGGAAGAACTGTGCCACAACCCCACATATTAAAAAACAAAAAACCCACCCTATAACTGTACCCTGGAAGTATCTGGCTGCCAACATGAAGCAGTGCTTCATACACTGCCAGATAGCTGTTCCTTTCTATCCCCAATAAGGGAAGGGGAAAATATTCCCATGGCTGGTGATGCAACCCATAGATCACAAGCTTGATCACACTGAGTGTATCTTGTTTCCTCTAGGACATGCAAGTCATCCAGTCCAAGAGAAGTGGAAAGTCAAAGAATAAATCATTAGTCAAGACATTTCAACTGCTGTCAACACATTTCAAAGTCAGAGTGAAGTTCAAAGCAGGCATTAAAAATCATGAGACTACAATCTCAATTTTTAAGCCAAAGAAAAGCATTTGGTTTACTCATATTTCCCTTCAAAAGCAGTAGCCTTTACATCTCCAGTTGTTAAAAAACACAACTTATTTTACCATGAGGAAGTCAATGTAAGAGTAAAACTGAGAAGTCAATGTAAGAATAAAACTGAGATTTTCACACAAACTGTGAACTGCAACTTCAGGGTAAAAAAAAAAAAAAAAAAAAAAAAAAAAAAAAAAAAAAAAAAATTTTTTTTTTTTTTTTTTTTTTTTTTTAGATTTAATCCTTATTGTATAGTGAAATAGATCTGATAATCGATATACTACACTAATCTTGATTTTCTCAGGAAATGAGTAAGCTCATCTACAGACAGCTTTACAAAAAATATGTCTGGCATTGACACTTTGTAGTATTCTTCCTTGTGCCCACAAACAGGTACAGTTCCGTACGGCTTATGGGATTTACCACAAAACAGACACAAGGAGCAAAAAGCCAATATAAATACTCAAGAATTTGAATAAAACATTCCACTAGGTTACAGAAATTATCTTATAAGATGCCTGAAAATTTCAAATAAAGCTTAAATTCAGTTAAGTTATAATCCATTTATTTGGGGAAAAATCTAAACAAAAACTCTAAATTGAGCAAAGTATTTTTACTGTGATTTATTTATTCAAATTAACTAATTCACACAAAGTTAGGACTATCATTCTTAATAATACTAGAACTCCTCATTGGATGTCGACCCTACTTTATAAGCCTTGAACCAACACCATGCAATGTCTAAGCCTTTCAGATCACATTGGTTAAGAATGTATCTTGTACCTAAATCCTCCTTTCTTGGAGGATAAAGGTAATGCGTGTAACTTGACTGTTGAGAGATTTTTCCCTACCATCCCTCCTAATCATTTTTGTTAGGCTCTACGGTTTCTAATATAAGTCAATTCTAGGCAATTTTTGATTCCTAAGAAGGTACTCTCACTTTTTGTTCACTGAGGTTTGTTTCTGTTTAGTCCACAAGCTCACGAGTGGAAATTTTCTCTTTCATTTACTAGTAAAGAATCCAGAAAGTGAAAAATTGCACTTATTACCATGTACAGACATCAACTGGGATGGTAAATTCAAAATGTTAGGCAGTACAATTTATGCTACAAGTTTTAAAAGTTAAATGGCTGAGAAAAAGGGACACAGGATAACTACATGAAATGTTACAGATGAGGTCCTGGACACAAAGCAGTTGTTTAAAAAAAACAAAACAAAACAAAAAATCACACAAAGTTTAGGGAACTGCTGAAAACTCAAACTTAAGTCCCAACACAACAGTGTCATCCTTCCTCTTTGAGGAGGTAGGACACAAACTCTGCCATTAGCAACATGTACATACCTGGGGAACAGGGGAAAGAAACACATTCATTTTCCTTATAACACTCCTTAAATCTTCTCCAAGACATGCCTGTTTGCAGTTCCGTATCAGCCTCAATGACAAGCTCTCTAGCAAACCAGCACATCCAAATTCAACACTGCATCTCAGCAGGGAAATCTTCCTTTCTGCATGTAGCTAGGCTTCCCTCTTCTTCAGGAGAGGCAGATATATTTCTCACCATTTTCTATATAATTCTGCAAATATACTATCTTCCAGCAGTTAACATTGCAGGGTAATCCTGCAATACGAATTATTAAACAGACAAATATTTAAAACTCTTTAGGAAAGAAAAAAAAAAACTTCTATCCAAACTATTCTGAGTAAACTTTTTGTAATCTCTTTAAAATTATCGTGAAATAACTCCCCAACCAAGATGATTAAAGGTCACTAGTACATTGCAAAGCATATTTTTATGAGATAAATTCCATTATAATTGCAACAACTATTCCAGCCACAATTTAGACATAGAATCCAATTATCCATTTCATTTTCATTTACACCTCATGGGCTAGATCATTTATCATGTTTCATGATAATGATCAGAAGGCACATGGAAAGTGATTTCTGGAAGTAACAAATTACCTACCATATTAGCATAGCTTACAAGATCCTGTCAACAAGTACTATGCATAAATATGAGGTAATTAAATTTACAATGTGCAGGAGCGTTTGATATGCTACTTGCTTTTCTAGCAGCTGCCAAAAAATCTGGGTTACTAAATTCAACATACCAGTTTAGTTGCTTAAGTACAGTAATTTAGCTCTTCATAACACATCAGGAATCATTATGCCACTAGAACACCAACAGGTAGACAGCATGCAGTGGGCTCAAGATCTGGAGATGAATCTCTCATCATCTGGTATTATTGCTTCTTGCCACCAAACCATCCATCATGTCTCTGAGACAGCTTGGAATGATAGTGCTGGACCCTCACATTACTGCTCCTTGAACTCTGTCTCATCCATCTTTTGCATCATTCCCCATGTGCCGCTAAGTATCACCTCCCTGCTGCAAAAGTGAGTGTGAACCTGTAATGCCTTTAACCTGCAGTGCCACTCTAATAGTAATTGATTTCTTTTTATTGCAGAGACGGTGCTCAGTAAGACTATGTACGGCTGCTGAAGCCAGGAGATGGTCAGGACAGTACTACAATGCAAGAGTCTTATACCTTTAGGAATATGACCCATGTCCAAGGAAATATTGCTATATTTCCATAGCTAGCTATTTTATAACACATGCATATTTATCAATATATAAAATTGGTATAGGAATATATATGCAGTTTGTGTTCCTGCAGTTCATCTACAATTTAATAGCAAGATTCACTCAAATGCAGCTGAAAATTAATGTTAGGGGTGGCTTCATTTTGTATTTTTGTTAAGTGATTCAGTATTAGAACACTATTAGATTTTTAAATACATACTAAAGCACACAGGTGCACCTGCATTCAAAAAGGAACTTAGATTAACTCTACATTGATCATGGCAAGACTTCACTAGCATGATGACTTGTGTACCATAAACCACCCAAGACTAAGTGTTTTAATTCAGCTTCATCTGAATGCTGTTATAAAAGTTTAATAAATCAAAATGATCAAAATGCCCCCAGTGGCAGGTTGGGATTCAGTTTCCAATTCAAATTCCCTTTAATATATGGCTTCTCTGACATCCTGCATTTTCTGCCATCTATGTTGAATTCCAAATGCACTCCTTTTCATCATTACCATGCATCTACTCATCGGCACACTTTTTAACAACCCTGCACAATACCCAGAGATGTCAAACCTAGAGGGGTTCTCCCCTCCCCCAAACTGGAAAATGATGGCAAGTAAGGGAACTTTGTCTACCCTCAAGTAAATATTTTCTTAACCTCCTCACTAACGTCAATGGCATTTAAACTGAGACAGACCATCCTGAGCTGCAGTATTCAAACAAAACATTTGATTTAAATAAATGTAGAGACAGACCAGATACTGGAATGGAAATTATCCAAGTGAAATACAGCACTGATGTGGTGGGGCAGTCTGGAGACATCTCTAATTAAGATGAGAAAAATCACGTTACTGAAAATGCTCTTCATGTCATTGTACTTGGATAAAACATAGATATAAGAAACAAAGAAACCCCCTTATCGCCTCCCTGAAGTTTCACGTGCCAAGAGCTTTTTCCTCACCTCTTTCTTTCCTTTGCACTGCCTCCCATCAAGTCTAAAGGCAAACAGGGATCCTACTATTCAGAGTGACTACATTTTAATTTCCCAAATGCTTTATCTGTTGTTTGAATTCACCTATGTACTTTCCCAGTAAGGAGGCACATGAGAAAATGACAGAGGTATAGGACAATACTTAAACAGCGAGACCACGCTCACGCAATCAATCATTAATGCCACATCTGTGGTATCACCAGCAACACAATTTTGAACCGGGCTGAGTGAAGCTGCATCATTTCTTGGCTTTGCTGGATTAGGCAGAGCGGGTGATACCCAGCTTACGCTGCCTGTAAGGGGCTGATAATACCTGGTCTGCCACAGAGGCAGAAGACCCCAGAGGAACATTACCTAAAGCTRGCACTAAGCCTGCTGGCACAGAGCTAACTCCTCTGCAACAGTGAGCCACCTGGCCAAGTTCATCCCAGGTCACTACTTCCCATTACAGGCTTCCACTGATTTTGATTGACCCTACTGCTGTATTTATTTTACTGCTAAATCACGGTGAGATCTCCACAAGACCCGACAAGAACAAGTAGCAGCCCATTGCCTGGCAAGCAATGGAGGGCCCTCTTCCTGCCCTCCTCTCCACTCTGGGCTCCTGGCTCTTGGGCCAGCTCTGGCAAGCTGATTGCACTCCCCAGTAAGGCAGAGGTGTCCCAGCCAGGCTGAGAGGGAGCAGCTCAGTGCCCATTTTGTTTGTTGAACCAGCCCACGGAAGTGACACAGCCCTAGAGCCAAGAGAAGGGGGAGAGGGATTGTGCGTAACTAGGGGCATGGGAGAGGCGCAAAACCTTCCCCCCTGCCAACAGCTGCCCTTTCACCGACACTTTACCTGAACTCTAAACACAGCGATCCCTTAAAGCCCTGCCCAGGCCCAGCCCTAGCCCTCCCCATCTCTGCACTGCTCCCTCTTGGACCAGCACAGGCATTTCTCCTCCACATGGTGAGAGGGATCAGGATTACAAACCTAACTTCAGCAGTTCTTCTTCTGGGTTAATCGTGGTGGAGAAAAAAAAAAAAAAAAAAAAAAAAAAAAAAAATTTAAAAAAAAAAAAAAAAAAGGGAAAGAAAATAAAAAAAAAAAAAAAAAAAAAAAAAAAAACGCTTTATTAACTGATGGGATTTCCCTAACACCTTGCTAGCAAGTGGTGTGGGACAACAGAAGCAGACCTGTAGAGTGAAGATGTCAGTGCTGAGGACCTAGTGACCCCTCTAGGTGCATTTCAGGTAGTTTTGCCTGGGATGAGCTTTAGTCATTACTGAATGCCTACTGGCAGCTGGAAAGCATTACATGCCTACATTTTGGTTTACTTCTCTCTGAAAGAAGGGTAGTTCCCCTGTTCTGATGGGAACAGAGGGCCAGGAAGTGGGGATAATCCGGAGATTTGCTTTGAAAGCATGTTCCCGTCTGAACGTTTATGTATATGGTCAAAGATGACGTTCAGAAAACCAGTCAGGCCCACTACATGTTCATTCCTGGACATAAAATAGTATCACGCTTAATAATTAGGAAAGATACAAGAAAAACTATTTGTAGTTCTAAAAGTGATCAGATGCCTAGAAATGTACCAGCTTCAAATATACAAAAGCAATGCTCAAAAAGAAACAAAAATAGCCACGGCTGGTAAACATCAATCTGGCTAATTACCAGCATCCCTGGCCTTCCTCCTCCTCTTTTCCTTTGTCCTGCTGATTTCCACTCAGAGCCTGTGGGAAGAGAGTTCCCATCATGTTTTCCACTCAGAAGTGAGTGGAGGAGAGAGAAGGTAAGAGGACTTCCACAGGGTTTGCTATCCCATGTGCTCTCCATACAGCTTGGATGAAGCCTTGCAGGAAACACAACAGGAACTGCTGGCTGCTTGGACTCACGAACCAAAGCGCCATACACTTGCCTGATGAGAATATTAATCTAGACTATATCAAGCAGTAAAAAACTCATGTCTTTTGAGACAAAAGCAAAACGTGTGCTTTATCTTATATGTTTCAGATCTTCCTGAAGAACAAATCACAGAACTACAACAAAGCAACAGTTCACATTAAAAAGACTTCAAGAGGATTATAAGTAGATAGAAACACTCTTCACCCAAACTAAGACAACTCTGGGATGAAGCAATCAGATAGGCAGTGTCCATCACACCAAACAGCAGACTAACCTTTGTCACGAATACAAGGTTTTACTTTTACCACACAAACTTTAAAAATCATGCATACGTGAAAAGACTTTGAAATAAGAGCACCTTGCTCCTCCCTTGAAAAAAAGTAAGCAAACTGCTACAAAGTGTTGTGGCATTTCATGTTTAACATGTCCATTAATGATTTGGATGATGCAGAGTGTATCCTCAGCAAGTTTGCTGATTACACCAAACTGGGAGGAGTGGCTGATAGTGCCAGAGGGTCATGTTGCCATCCAGAGAGACCTCAACAGGCTGGAGAAATGGGCTGACAGGAACCTCATGAAGTTCAACAAGGAGAAGTGCAAAGTCCTGCACCTGGGGAGGAACAAGCCCAGGCACCACCATATGCTGGGAGCCACCCAGCTGGAAAGCAGCTTGGCAGAAAAGGACCTGGGGGTCCTGGTGGACACCTTCATAGAATCATAGAATCATTAAGGTTGGAAAAGACCTCTAAGATCATCAAGTCCAACCATCAACCCAACACCACCAAGCCCCACTAAACCATGTCCCTAAGCGCCTCATCTACACGTCTTTTAAATACTTCCAGGGATRGTGACTCCACCACTTCCCTGGGCAGCCTGTTCCAATGCTTGACCACTCTTTCAGTAAAGAAGTTTTTCCTAATGTCCAATCTAAACCTCCCCTGGTGCAACTTGAGGCCATTTCCTCTTGTCCTATCGCTAGTTACTTGGCAGAAGAGACCGACACCCACCTCGCTGCAACCTCCTTTCAGGTAGTTGTAGAGGGCAATAAGGTCTCCCCTGAGCCTCCTCTTCTCCAGGCTAAACAGTCCCAGTTCCCTCAGCCGCTCCTCATAAGACTTGCTCTCCAGACCCTTCACCAGCTTCGTTGCCCTCCTCTGGACACGCTCTAGCACCTCAATGTCCTTCTTGTAGTGAGGGGCCCAAAACTGAACACAGTATTCAAGGTGGGGCCTCACCAGTGCCGAGTACAGGGGCACGATCACTTCCCTACTCCTGCTGGCCACACTATTTCTGATACAGGCCAGGATGCCATTGGCCTTCTTGGCCACCTGGGCACACTGCCGGCTCATATTCAGCCGGCTGTCAACCAGCACCCCCAGGTCCTTTTCCGACAGGCAGCTTTCCAGCCACTCTTCCCCAAACCTGTAGCATTGCATGGGGTTGTTGTGGGCAAAGTGCAGGACCCGGCACATGGCCTTGTTGAACCTCATGCAGTTGGCCTCAGCCCATCGATCCAGCCTGTCCAGGTCCCTCTGTAGAGCCTTCCTACCCTTGAGCAGATCGACACTGCCGGCCAGCTTGGTGTTGTCTGCAAACTTACTGAGGGAGCACTCRATCCCCTCGTCCAGATCGTTGATAAAGATATTGAACAAGACTGGCCCCAAAACTGAGCCCTGGAGGACACCGCTCGTGACCGGCCGCCAAGTGGACTTCACTCCATTCACCACAACTCTCTTCAACACCTTGYTGAATATGAGCTAGCAATGTACCCTGGGGGCCAAAAAAAAAAAAAATGGCTAATGGTATCCTGGCCTGCATTAGACAAAGTAYTGCCAGCAGGTCAAGGGAGGTGATCCTTCCACTCTATTCAGCACTGGTGAGGCCACACCTGGACTGCTGGATCTACTGCTGGGCTCCTCAGTACAAGAGAGACATGGACATACTCGAGAGAGTCCAACAAAGGGCCACAAAGATGATGACGGGACTATGAAGAAAGGCTGAGAGAACTGGGACTGGTCAGCCTAGAGAAGAGAAGGCTGAAGGGGAGTCTCATCAATGTGTATAAATACCTGAAGGGAGGGTGCAAAGAGGACAGAGCCAGGCTCTTCTCAGCGGTGCCCAGTGCCAGGTCAAGAGGCAACGGACACAAACTGAAACACAGGAGGGTCCATCTGAACATCAGGAAGTACTGTTTACTGTGAGGGTGGCCAAGCACTGGCACAGGTTGCCCAGGAAGGTTGTAGAATCTCCATCCTTGGAAATATTCAGAAGCCATCTGAACACGGTCCTGGGCAACCGGCTCTACGTGGTGCTTGAGAAGGGGGGTTGGACCAGATGACCTCCAGGGGTCCACTCCAACCTCAACCATTCTCCGACTCTGTGATTTCAAATGTAGCCCTGCGCAGCCAGGATTGCTCAACACAGAACGATGGAATTGAGCCTGTTCCAAACACTCCGCATTTCTGCTACCTCATGCAAATCCAAGTCTCTCTGGCTTCTTTTAAAAATGCAGTCAAAACTATTTTTCCTGCTTCTCCAGAAAAAGCAATTTTCCTGTGCTTTATAAAGAAAATGGGCAATGCACCTATTAATTATGTAAACCAGAGACAAATGCTGCCTTAGCAAAGGAGATAAGCAGAGTTACTTGCACAGAAGAGTTGCCTGATGAGAAAGCGAGGCTGCTACTCTTTCTGGGATGGTAGATGTGCAAAGAGCTCGGAACTCCTCAATTTATTAATTATGAACTTGTTTCATTCTTCTTATGTAAAGGAGGCAGGATTTGACTGCAGGGTCACAGCCTCTCTTTACCCGCTGCAAGAAACAGAGGATTGAAAACCAGAAAATTTCTGTGTTAAACCTGCTTAAAGAGGATAAGATCTTAATATGGTAGAAAAATTAAAACCAGAGGATGTCACAAAAAGACCAAGTTAATTGGATCCTGGACTCTTTGAAAGATGCTTACACCTAAATATACACCCAAAATGTATCTTGTGTTTTATTACCGAGGTTTAGAAAAACTTCACAGAATCATGCATTATTTTTCCGACTGCTGCAAAGTCATTAAAACATTGTCATCTGCTTTTCCTACAAGGATACAACCATGAGAGAATTATGCTTCGGCTAATGGGAAAACTTGAGCTATAAAGTAGTTCTGAAGGTGGGCTGAGGGTCCAAAAGAGTAACAGTATTAATATCTGTACTCCAGGGATGCACCTTATGAACGAGGCACAGCAGCCACATGGCTCTTCCAACTCACAACTAACATGTTTGCATACTCCTACAGAAGTCTGGCAATGGTTCAAAGGGGCACTTAGCCAAGATAACGATGTAAAGCCCACAAATTTCAGCAACCTGGACTGTGGAATTGCTCTCCCCAGTTTCCCCTCTGCTCTGAAATTCAGTGAATTCAGAGAAACACACACCCAAACACCTTGCTCAAGACTCTTCAAAGATACAACCCAAAGCCCTATTACATACCACCACTGTCTCCTGGAGATTGAACTTCGGAACACATTACAAAATATCACTAATAACCTGATTTGTCTAGCATTTATGGAACTGATGGTGGGTGATATGACCGGGGCGGGGGGAATCTACTATTCATCAGACAGAGAACTTAATACTGGAGGACAGAGATATGGGTCATTTTGTAAAATTGGCACATATAGAGTTAGCCTGTTTGCAAGCAGGGAGTATATATTCAGACTACCTGACGTATTTTCTTCTATCTGCTACCTACTGCACTCCATGTCATTAGACAGGTATATTTTTAAGTCCACTACTATACTGAACAAATAAACCAGGTAGAAAAATTGAGGACACACACTGGTAGCAAGTCCAGAGATTTCACTTTTTTGCAGACAAAACAAGTACTAGTGAAATTTGGAAAGTGAATTTCAAAACACAACTTTCTCAAAAGGAAAGACTTCAGTTTTTTTTTTTTAAGAGAAAAAAATAGTGCTCCTATGAGAAGTATTTGCCAGGGGAATCTCCACCTTCACAGTGTTCTGGCATCACTGGGGACCAGTCAAATTGCTGGTTTTCCTGTATAAAATCCTTAAAGGGATTTCAGACAAGAAAGGCAGAAATACCAGTGCCAGACTTACTTCCGTAACAGAAACTGCTCCTGATGGCAAACTAAGTCCAGTAAGGGAAACAAAGAAGAGTATCACCACAAACCTCACCAAAACTTGAACAAATTACTTGGAGGAGAGACCACTTGCCAATTCAAAGCAAGTACAAGAAACAAAATAACTTCTTTTATATTAGTAAACCCATACAAACAGGTCAGTTTACTGGAACTTGTGATTTCTGGGTCAGAAGACAGTAGAAGAAAACATGTGGAAGAAAATTGCCTTTCTTTTGCTTTCTGTTGCTAACTTGGATTTACCAGTACATTTCCATATTGGAACTATAAATCAAGCTGTAGACCTCCCCTTGCTTTGACCCCACCATAGAGAGCTGTTTGGGTTGGATGAAGAAATGTTAAAAACTACATTCACCTAGTGAAAACATCAAAATTTGCTATAATTTATGACTCCAATAAAACTTAGAAACTTATCAGTACAACCAGACATATGGTAGAGCTATTCACAGATTATTAACAAACATTACGGTTGATTCATACAGAGTCTTTTTCCTTATTTTTCTTCCCTGTCTTTAACACTAACCTACATTTTCTTCCAACAAATCTATGTAAGATCCACTACACAAAATAAAACACACCATATTTCCTGCTGATTTTGCAGTATTTAATAGCATAATATTAAGTTTTGTACAATTAGTCTGTTAACAATGCGTAGCTACTTTAAAGGAAAACAAACTTAGGAAAGCATACAAACACTTTATATAAAGCGTAATTCCTTATCATATCATTTGAGAGAGTGATTTCCTTGGGATTTTTTTTGACAATCAGAGCAACAAACTGCTGTTTCATGAAAATAAAAAGAAAAAAAAACCAAAGACTTAGCACTCAAGTGGATCTTCCAGATCCACCGCAGCCAAAGAAACTAGTGGTTTCATTCACAGTCCCTGCAGGACTGCCTGAGTGTAAAACATTCTAAACAGGGACAAACTAAATTGGGATTATTCTACAAAGTTTTGCTAACAAACCACATAAGAGTGCAACATTAGTTTCATCTCCTCCTGATAGCCACTTTTAACATGCCAAGTCAACCAAGAAGTTGATCACAACTGCTGTGATGAAAACTAGCTTGTTTCTTGATGAACAAGGTCACTTTTCTGATAAATATTGCCAACTTCAGACAAATATTCCAGTAGTTTTTAAGAGCTCTGAACAATGACACAGTACAAGAACTGGTTAAAAGGCAAAGATCTTTACTGACTGAAGAGAGCAATGCTACTTGGTACTGTAATTTGGAAAGTCTACACAACTGTACATAGCAAGTATGTGCATGAGCCAGGGCATGGGTGATGTCTTTGGGCACTTAATTTCTACAATTCCATGTTAACTAGTAAAAGGAGCAGAAAGACTTAGAGAGCACGATACACTCGTTCTCAAAAGCAAGTAAGAAACAAGTAAAAAGAAAGAAACTGTCAGTGTCTTCTTGTTCACTCTTACTTACATATCACAGCTACTGTTCCTCCCAGCATCTCCCTCAAGTTCCAGTGCAGACAACCCTGAAGACTTCAAGAAATTACCTTCCCAGAAATTGCCAATTTACCGGCCACCACGGGAAAACATAAATAGACGATTAATCAGATGGACCTATTCAGGAGAATAAGTCAACTAACAGTAATAACAGCACCAAGCCTCCTGTAAAAGGAAGGGGAAAGGGAGAGCTCCTTCTACACATATCCAAGAATGAGAGCAGTGCCATAGAAACCGTGTAAAAAAATCCATACAACGCAGCCACTGAGCTGGGAGCTGAAGACCAGCTCTAAGCAAAGGTGAGACATTAAATCATTGACTGGAACTACTTTTGGTAAAATGTCATAATTGAATTACAAATCCTATCCCAGTCTGATTTTTCTTCAAAAAATTAATCAGAGTAATTGGGTTATCCCTTTCAGGGTCTTTAAATGTATACCATCCCTCCCAGGTAACTACATTTGTAATAAAGTTTAGAACTCCACTTAAAGTAATTCTTCTGTTAAAGCTCAAAATGAAATAATGGTGTTTCAGCGTGATGTACATTATATAACTGGAAATTTTCATTACTGAGACTCACTTATGGACTGCCCATCAGAAAAGTATCAGATGCCTCTACACCTATATTATGGTACCGCATGTCTGTACAGATGTGGAATACGTAAGGATCTCAGCCATGTACCTAAACACCCAGGTTTTGAGTTACTGGGCAACTCCTCCTCTTCCTCATCCCTCGCTCTCTAGTAACCACTGTTGTCAATAAAGTTTGGCTTCTACAAACCGAAGACCTTATCATTACTCAAAATGATCTGGAAGCAATACTAAAGCCATGGAAAAGTAAATTGTGTTTCATCGGTTTTTTCCTCTCCTCTGGCTGCGAGAACACACAGATCAATACTCTTCAGCATGACAATTCTGCAGCAAAATTTTCATTTGTTACGAACAGCAACAAAAAGGCCCCAAGCATGCCCTGTCACTTCCAGTTTAGAAGGAAACGCACTAATAAACTCTTCCCCCTGGGTCATCTTTGACAATGGGCAATACTATGCCAGCTCTTATTAAAGGCAATTCGTATCAGTGGCCCAAAAATTTCCTTTAAAATTATCATCTTTGTATCCATGTAGCAGGATGTCAGCTTTAAAGTGCCACTGAGATATAGGACCTGTCATTATGGTTAATTTTCAGTACAGTTTTAACACCAGGGTAGCTGATCCCTAAGGGTATGCTTTTTTGGCTAACAAGATTTATTTAGTGGTTATCCAGACAAACAAGAAAATATATTACTGTATATTGCTTTTCAAATATAACAGCAAGCAATAAATCCTACTATAAAACATAAATCTTTGTTCTCTACCATGATGTAAAATAGATGAAAATGTTTTTAGAAGATTAATCTTTTTCTTTTATTTTTCTTTTCTTTTTTTTTAAATTATATATAAAAAAAACCCCAACCTTAAAATTCTTGGGATTCCAATGCAAAAAGCACACAAAAAGTAAAATTAACCTTAAAATATGAAATCTATATAGCTGTTGTATATATAGCTAGATGTCAAGTTTATGTTTCAAGCCATAAAGATGGTATTCTCTATCAAATGATCCAAGCTTCTCAGCAGAACGATATGCTGCACTGAAGAAGAGACTACTATCAAGTTTGATATTGTTATCTCATTTTTTGAGAGAAATAGTGGTTTAAACACCCTTTTATTGCTCTATTATAATAGGAAAAAAAAAAAGCAAAATTCATTTATTGGATAAATACATCCATTTGCCCTGCTTTTCTAACAAGAAAACAGTTAAGTCTGTTTTCGTGCTGTAACAGGATTAATTTCATTGTATTAGGATGAAGACCATCTTGCACTTTGCTAGACAAAAGGTACATCTACAGAATAAAACAGCTGTTAACATATTGTCTAAGTCCTCATATGGTCAGCAAAACCCATTTTTATTGATGTTATATAGAAGTCATAAAACCTAGTTGACCTCAATCAACTGGTCTCCCAGGGAAAAGACCTCTGCCAGTAAATGCCAGATACCAAATATCTTAGAGCATTGCCTATGCTACTTTTATTTCTACAAGCTGAGGACAAACTTCCTTTCCCTGTCCTGGCTCCAGACACAGTGGCTGAATCCCAGATGTCGACTGACCAAACAGCCGATTGCTGGACCAACGAGTCAAGCGAGAGCCCATCATGTGCCCGACCCCTGCACTTACCTGGCCAAAACAGCCCCCGCACCAGCATCGCAGGCAGATGTACACCGCTTCTTTTTCCCACTTCAAAAACATTAAGCCTCATCACAACTAAGAGTGAAATGGGCAATTTTGCAGGTGACACAATTAGGCAAGGAGAGACTTCATAGCTTATCCCAGGCCAAACAGCAAGGGCCTTTTGGAAGTGAAAACTGAACTTCTATTTCAACCATATCCTTTGCCAGTCAGATGACATGCTTCCAGAACACAAAATGCATAAATAAATCCTCAACCCAACATTGCCACACACAACCTATGGTTGCACCCCAGCAGGCTTCTGAGAGAATTGCAACAAAAAAGTATTTAAAGTAGAAAAAAGCAAGGTTTTAATCTTCTTCCTCCTACTTCAGAGGTTGGAAATCATCACAGAACATCTCCATAATGCTCTCAGTCCTTGGGTAGGTGAAAGTTTACAACTATTTTTATATACCTGTCTTCCAGGTAACAGAACAATATATTATTATTTGCTGTACTACCAGTCTGCTCAAGGCAACAGGTTTTAAAAGGGAATGTTAACTAACTACGGTGGATTCTCTCATACCTGTAAAAATATTTATGAAAAGTTAAGCAGTTTTCACCTTAAGTTCAAAAAATAGCATCCACAGAAAAGCATACAGGCATGTTACACAAATTGCAAGATCAGAGTTTTTACACAGATGTATTCTATGGAAAGCAAATCGTAGGAAGTTTTGCAAACCAGTCTTTCATTTTATGACAATTTCAGAAGCCTCATAGGGCTATCTTTGTATGATCATTTCAGATCAAGGCATCTGTGGGCTAAAACGTGTAAGTAGAAAGCACTGGTATTAAGAGGATTTAAATGGATAAAATGAAAGCAATTAAAACTTTACCTCGAACAATAAGTTGAGCAAAATTTGACACTCCCGAACCTCTCTCTGACTGAGTCACACAGCGGTATAAATCCTGGTCGGTTTTTGTCACCTCTTGCAACTTAAAGGTAGCAGCAAATCTTCTGTGATTGATATTTTTAGTCTGAGCAACTGGAATATCTTCCCCATTTCTTCTCTGAAAATAAGAGAAACCAAGGCAGAGTTATCTCATAAGAATATAGAAGACATTTATCATGATCATCATACAAAGAGTACATAAAAACACCAAATGCATTCGCCCCGTGCTGCATTTCCATGGTAGAAGAGCTCAGTGCTGAGGTCCCATCAAGAGACAAGCAGTACTCAAAAGCATTTCAGAATCAAGTTTGGGGGTGAAAAGCACCATCAGGCTTTTGCACTGCCACAAAACATGACTGTGACATACTCAGCTGCTGTTGCTTCATAGCTGGAACCACAGGAGAGCCCAGCAGCAGCAGTGAAAATTCATTCAGCTTTAAATAAAATTATAACAGATACACTGGGTGTATTGTAAGAAATATTTAAACAAATCTGGCATTGAGGGATTTCATAGGTTTTCAACAGCTCTTTTTCAGCAACCAGCCAATGTTTCCTTTTTAATGCTCCCTTTTATCCGCCCAAATTCAATACCTTCTGAAATTGTACCTTTGTTATACCAAGCACCACCTATCTACCTAAAGCTAGTTGAAATAAAAAGGGGAGGAAAGGAAGCTGCTAAAAGAGGAATGATGTATATGTCATTTAAAGGAAGGAGCTTAAAGAGTTCTGAAAAAATCATAGCTACCACAAATCACTGACAAATTTAATCTGTCTGGAGCCGCGGGGCAGGGTGAGAGGTCAGCAAGGTAGAAACAGTTTGAGCACTTTTGTGACCCTTTTTCCTTATTCCCATTCATATTAAATGCTCAACTTTGATTTTAGTCGAAGAACAGACCCTCCACCAAAAGTTAGCATTAAAAAAAAAAAAAACAAAACAGAAACATGCACCAAGTGAACAAACGATGTTCCTGCTCTCTCCCATGGATCAACTGCATGTTATTCCTCAACCAGGATACAGTTTCTGAGCACTCAGCTTTGCTCAGTCACCAGAAAGACATCATCATTTCCTTGTAACTGCATCGCCTGCTCTGCTCGATACATAGCAAAACATGACCTCCACGGACATTTTTAGCTCTAATCAACCCCTGGAATGAGAAACTTCACTGAGGTCTTAAACTCTGAGCTTTCTGTCTAACACAAGAAGCGGCACTGCTGAGCCACAAAATTTAATAACATGAAAGCTTGTGGCAAAAATAGAAAGGAGAGAAAAAGGAAATGAGTTAATGCTGCATGTGTGCATTAGCCGGCCTCCTGTCACAGGCAGGAGTACTTCATAACACTTCGTTTTACATCTACCCTTCATGATCTTAGCATGAGTTAGTCACTTTCTAAACAGTTTAGTGGTAGATTAGCCAGGGATTCAGCACTGCTTCAAACTCACTGAAACAAGTATTCATTTTAACTGTTAATATGTTTAAACAGATGRATTTTAGCTTCTGCCATCTTTCTTGCAGCAGTCAAAGCACCCATCCCATGCTTCACTGCAAGCCTTGGGTGAAAACATTCATTTATACCAACCTGGCAGATTTCAGTCACTGGTATTCCACTACAAAGACCACGCCACCACCTTTCTCAACAGCAGGTTTATTGGTGTGACTCTTCCTCGTTTTATGAAGAGACCATCCAGTTTTCCCCCTGCCAGCCACCCTCTTTGCCGTTACACCAGAAACGGCAGGGAGCCGCTACCCAGGGGTAAGCTCCGCCTGGAGGGCCGGGCCAGAAAGTACAGCGAGACGCAAAGACTGAAACCAGAATCTCCAAAAGAAGATGGCGCATGAGACMCTTCCAAAAGGTACTCTCACTGCTTCTCCCTAAAGCAGTCACCGTCCCGTAACCACCAAAAGCCTGTCTTTCACATGGATGCTATCTGACAGAGTGTTCACAGGGCAAAAGCAATGGAGGTTGGGCACTTGGAAACCTGGATCCACCACAGCACAGCCGAGTCGCCCTGCTGCAGGCACCGGCTCCCTCCTCAGCTCTGTGAATATCTGCCTCCTATTAAGAAGAATTAAGGAAGTTTGCTGATGCCTGCAAAGACTCCTACGAATGAAAGGCCTTATTGAACTTCAGGGATCAATGAAATTATTAAATTCCAATATCACACAAATGAGGGGTGACGTTAAAGGCTTTATTTCAGTGCTGCTTAAGCGACAGTAAAATTATTTTGTGGGAGGTGCACCTCCCCCTCCAGTTAGCTGGCTTCTCCTGATAGCAAAAGCTAAATCCAAAAGCAGGATTTTCAAGCTATGTTTTGCCCCCCCCCCCCCCAGTTCCGACCAAAGACTTGAACTCTCTGGAATGATAACTTAATATAAAACTTGGATCTACTGCCTTCAACTAACCAAAATAAACAAACCTTATGGTGCTTTCTTCCTCTCGTGCACGTGCTCTCATCRCCACACCACAGCCAGCCAGCCAAGGGAAGTCAAGCTCCCCCACTAAACACAAACTTGCCATATAATTGTTAAAATGACCAAGCAGCATATAATAAACAGAAGGCGTATTTTTAAAAACGATATGATAGCAGACTTGACAAGTAAGCCATGTAATGTAGTCATTCTTGCTCTGCTACAAAGGGAAAAATAAATAGAGCTTTCTAAAATGAAGGACTTCCTTCAATAAGTCCAGTGCTTTAAATCTGAATGCCAAGCAATCAGTCTGCAGCAGAGAAGCACATCCAAGCTTGCTGTGTAAAATAATTCACCCTCCCAAGCTCAGAACTTGCTTACTTAAGCTGGTCTGCATACTTCATGTTAGAGAAACAAAGTGAATTGGGCTCCTACTTAAAATGAAATATTAATGTACTTTCAGAGCAATTAATCAAAATTAAATTTAACAAGCTTGACAGTTCTACTCCAACAACAAAACCTAGGTTYTTCTTTTCTATTTACATCAGTGGTTTCCTACCACTTTATCTTGCAAGGCTTAGAGTAGTTGCTCAAGTTTCTCTGTATTAGGATTTGTTTCTTGGGAATCCAACTGCATGATTGCATCTTCAAAGTCTATCTTCATGTACAGCTTATCCATTAAAATATTTTTCCGTCATTAAAATGATGAAAAGTTCAAACAGAAGAGAGTTCTCACTTAAAATGAGTGTTAAAGAAAATACCCTGCATTCATTTCAGCGCGTATCCCTTACACCGGTAATCCATTAGCCAGTCAGAGTTCAGATGCACTGCCATGATCTCTTAATTAAATTCTTCTTTTTAATGTCAGGGCATTACTACTGATTTTAAAGGAGAGGAAAGAAAGGCAGCAGTGCTCTCTGCTTATTAGAGGGTTCCTGGTACATACTGTTTCAATTTACGTCCTGCTCACACTGAACAGAGCTTGAAAACACTGCTCAATTAGGTTTTAAAAATTCAATTTAAAATTAATGTGGAGTTATACTAATAGGTAATGGCTGTACCCTGTGTGATCCTTGGTTCCTCCAGTCCCTTGCTGTCTGATTTGATAACCCTGAATTGCTCATTTAGGAGAGGTCACCACCAGGCAGTTCTCCTCCTTTTGTGAAAATAAGTCTGGGCTTCACAAAGAACTATGCTCTATAAACACTTGATTAAAAGAAATATAAGCATGTGGAAAAACCTCCTTAATTCTGGCATTTCAGGCATTTAAAATTATGACCTTAAATAAGTCTCTATGACTTAAAGGTTATTTCTAATTTGATAGGAACATGATTTTATTAATCTTTTTTTTCAGGCAATGAAATGAGATCATCTATATTTTAAACAAAGTCAACAGTAAAGTCTACGCAGCTTAAAAAACAATCATAGGCAAATTAACAGAGAGCCTTAAATTTCTCTCTTCTGTCTCATGAAAGAAATCAAGCACCTAATAAACATGAAATAAAATTTTAGTGGATCTTCCAGAACCTGAATGCAACCAGAAGCATCTAAACACCCCAACATCTTATTTAATTGGTAGAATTTAGGTGCATTTCTAATTTTCTAACACAAATTTAAAACTTATCTGCATTTCTCTCTCAACTTTTCATGTTGAAAAGTGGTGTTTTTTGCTTTTTGGTTTAAACAGCAATAAGATGCCATAACTTTCTGCAGTGATGTTCCCTCTAAATTCTCCTGAACTCTTTTTTTTTCATACCAGTGATTTTTATCAGCCTGGACAGCTCAACCTTACACATCCCCGTCCCTTCCTTAGTGTAAACACCTTAAAATAAGTCCGCTCCACTGCTAATAATTACAGTCAACTCTGGTTGCCTTCTCAGGCTCTCGGCTGGACGCCAGGATGCCTCCAGAGATCAGAAGATGTCAACACTTCGGCTGCAGTGACACACACGTTATTCTGGCAGCAGCGCCCACTTCAGCTGGCCCCCAATCGCTCCCTCCTCACCTTCACTCCCGTGCTCACACAGAAAACTGACCTGGAATAAAAAAAACCTTCCTGGAAAACACATTCCCTCCCCATATATTATCATCACCAAATGGATTAGCTTATGATCGGATTCACTGTGTGGCCACAGCGAGCGGAGGAGAGGGCAGGATCCGTGCGGGGAGCAGGGCGCAAGCCGAGAGTTTGCCTAGGCAACTCGGTCCCCGAAGGTGCAATCAAAACTTCACCAGACAGCAGAAGGGCTGGAAGGATGCCTCCAGCAGCCCGGGGAATTACACCTCTGCTGCCCTGAGGAAAAGGGAATCTGAAATAACGTGCTCCAAAACGTTCCTGGTTTTACTCATTGTGTAAAGGGAGAAATGTCATTTTTTGCAACAGGGAAAAGGGTTGATTGTGGATAGTTTGAATGCCAGCAATAACGTGTGATCTCTGCCAAAAGATGTTTTCAAAAAATAAAACAACGTGAGGGGAATAAACACCACAAATAACTATACTTTTAAAATTTTACTTACATGTAGCTGTCTGGCACTTTTCAGCACACACAGCATATGCTTTTACAGCATTTAGGATGCAATTTCCAAACAGAGAAAAATATATATTTCTAAAAAAATTTCTTTATTATTATTTTTATTTTACTTTATTCTTTTACATAATGTCTCAATATATTCTTTGGACTTTAAAACTTATTAAACATACTAGAAACATAATAAAGCATGACATCTTTTTTGATCGTGCCCCTGTACTCGGCACTGGTGAGGCCACACCTCGAATACTGTGTTCAGTTTTGGGCCCCTCACTACAAGAAGGACATTGAGGTGCTGGAGCGTGTCCAGAGAACGGCAACGAAGCTGGTGAAGGGTCTGGAGAACA